>PYAF01004164.1:1095749-1106359 GCA_007407185.1 Glycine tomentella | reverse complement strand
GAGTGCTTAAGCATTACTATTGGGTATTGGTTATGGTATACACATTAAAAAATATATTATGAGATCAGGTTAGATTATTTAATCTAATTACTTATTATGATACTTGTCACGATAATAAAATATTTTGAGACTACTAAAGGAGTCCGGTTTAGTTAATTAAATATATGTATAATTTATTGTTTTTGATATTTGTCTTCAACTTTTATTGATAAAAAAACAGATCAATTTTTTTTTTCCAAATCTTATCCATTTATGCATTTTTTAAAAATAAGATTATTTTTCATAAGTATTTTTAATAACTTTACACAATGTCTTATAAACTCACTAAAATAGTTTAAAGTGATTCTCAAATGACTACTTTTTTTTTTTTGGATAAAATATGTTTTTGATTTATTTTTAATCAAATTTGGCTTTTGTGCCTATACTTTAAATCAATCAATTTGGTCACGTATTTTTAAAAAATAAGTGAATTTAGTATGTAGTTAATCCCTTGATTGTAGTGCGAAAGGACTGCATTCCTATATTTTAAAAAATACAGGATCAAATGATTTAAAAGTATAAGAATTAAAACTAAATTTGAGCAAAAGTACAGTTGTGGAAAACATATTTTACTTTTCTTTTTTGATCAAATAAGACATGCATTGTTGTTTAATTAATTTTGTATTCCCTTGCTTCCCAGTCTAGAAATCGAGGGGGGAGGGGATGTTACTGAAATGGTGTGAACATTTGTTTTTAATTGAAAAGGGTTTTGAGAGAGAGAAAATGGCGGAAGAGAAGGGGATGAGTCCGTGGGAGCAGCACTCGGGTGTTATCAAGCTGCCTCGCTTTGATTACAACGCTCCCTCTTCTCTTCTCCGTAACTCCCATTCCGGTTTTCTCATCACTTGTACTATCAGTTCAGTTTCTTCTCTTTCATTCTTTCTTTTCCTTCCACCTTCCACCTTCTTCTTTTTCATTTTTTTCAATTTCTCTTTCCAGAGCGAGAGAAAAGCGCCACAAAAGAAGCAATCGCTATCCTTCACAAGGTCAATTATTATTCCTCTGTTTCTGCAACAAATTTGTTTTTCAATACTACTCATGTATAGTTATTTCTTACAGTTCCTTGGGTCGGATCATTATCCCACTTTAAGCAACCCTAATGAAGAAGATACTACTTCTAAGAGAAGTAAGATATGCACGCAAGATACTGCCGAGGAATGTTTCGACGAGTCTGCTACTGCTAACTCTGGAGCAGATGGTATTCACTATTCTGTTTCATTTACTTCACTTTTTTGCAGTTTTGAGATACACTGTAGGATAGCCATGGTCATGGACTCTGATGGCAGGTAAACTTTCAAGTCCTGTTAAAGCAGAGGCAGAGAAAGATGGAGTAGCTAGTCTTTCTTTGGTTAAGCTCACGAGGAATGGGTTGCTTCTCCTTACCTTTCCCAGTAACACGCACCCTGACACTGTTACTATTGTGTCTGATATCATTCAAGCTTTGGAGTCCGGGACTGTAAGTTTGCCGGTGTAAGTGAACTAGCTCGCGCTTGTATTATTACATAAAAATGTTTTGATTGTTGTTTTATGTTTAGTATGTCAATGATGCTAGGTCTGGTCTAGACTTATTCTGTGTCCCCTACCACCATGCCATCCAATGGAAAGACGGGAAAATCTTGAAAATTCAAGCCAGGGGATGTTGGTCCAAGGGGAACTGTTTAATTGGTAGTTGCTAATGACGTTGTAGAACTTGTTAACCGTTAGACAATTATGCGATCTGATTTACCAGTTTTTGCTCCCCTATTCCCTCTAGGTTCTACTCTCTGTCTTGGTCTGGCTTTACTGGAATTCTCCCAGAAAAGAATTCCTGCTGTTGGGCTGTCTATTTTGGTTTATACATTATATACATGGAAAAATGAGGGGAAAAAGTATTTCTAGCTTCAACTCAACCATCCTATGCAACTTTCTTGCCTTTTTAGAATTTCCCAGCATGAGTTTTAGTATGTGCTATTCTTTATTCATTTGTACCTTTTTTTCCCATGTTTTCTAGTGCCTGATGAAGAGGAAATTACTTGATATTTTATGTTTGTGTTAAGTGATCTTGAAGGTTGAAGCTTCTTTTGCTAGCCTAGGTACCTTGGTGAGGCTGGGTTAATAGAGGTTTAATGCCTTGCCACGGCTATGTGGAATGCATTTGACCTGTAACCCTTAGACATGCCCCTAGGCTGAGGTGATATAGTGTTGTGTTGCTTGTTCCTTGTCGAGTGTCACAGCTTTACTTATTTGTCCATGTCCTCTTATCATATAAGTGCAAATGGATGGTCAAGTACTCAAGTTACATATTAGGGGGAATTGAGGTTCCCAACAATAGAACCCTATTCAACCTCAAACACAATCTGCCCAAACTTCCATTTAGTTATTTCTGTTGTCATTGTATATTGTTGTTCTGATAGGATTCAATTCCTATCTAACCAAAGGGAGATTGTCTTATCTGATTTTAGGAAAAGGAAGACATAATATGCAATAGTAGATGCTCCCCACTAGAAAAATTCCTTTGTCCCCAAGCTATAAACCAAAACTGAAAGTGTTAGGATCCAGTTGCAAGGTTCAGGACTTGAATCCCACATTGGAAGTATGAGACTTGCAATGTTCACTCAGGAATAATCAAAGGGCTAGTGCACAGCTGGTCCATGTGGATGCCGAAGCTGTGGTGCATTGTGTGATGTTAGAATCCAATTGCAAGGTATGATGGGTCACAGCTGCGATGTGTGGTGTAATGTTAGGATTCAATTGCAAGGTATGATGGGACTTTGGAAGTATGGGAACGTGGTGTGGGGTTTATAAGGTCAAGAGCTCTCCAACTACAATGGCTAGCTTTTATGGTGTGGTTATCCATTATCCCAAGATTCTTATAAGAAAAAAGGAAACGGGCACTTTCCCTATAATATTTTGTCTAGACAGATTTGAATCTCTTTTCTCTCTCCTCTAGATAACTTCCCTCTTGTTTGCTGTACACATGTTAATGTTCTCGTAAGGTGGGTTTAGGCCCACAAAAGTAACCCGGTAGCCTTTTTTTTTGCCCGATTGGATCCATATTCTTTCAATACCATTCACCTAAAATACTGCCTTGTCCTCTATGCAGAAGGACACTACCTGTGGGTGCTGCTATCCTCTTCCCAAGTTGCTTCCTCAATAACTTGGATTTCCACAAGATGAAACTTTTAGTAATAAGCTTCTTATGTTTCTGGTCTCTTGGGTGGTCATGATTGTTCTAGGGTCTATTGGGAAATGATCATTGGTTTCCCGTTCTTGGAGGAAGGAATGAAGGGCGGCTTCCACAGTTCCGCTGGTTGAGTGACCTTTAGCCTTCTTAAGCTGGGAGACATGGAAAACTGGGTGTATTTGGTAGTAGGTGGCAACAACCACCTGTAAGTCACTTCCCTTACACGGTTTTTGAACTAGGAAGGACTCTAATACCAAAGTGAAAATTTGAGATGATAGGAAATACCTATTTTTAACACTCTTCTCTGCCTTGTATTCAAAACAGATCATCAGCCCCACCCAGAAATCACTTAGGAAAGGAGGATTTCTATCATGTATCACAGATCAATGAAACCTGTGTAGTCTTACCTCCACTTTAACAAAAATCTAAACGTTATTAGTCTTGGTGATATAATGTTTCAAGGGAATGCAATGTGGCATATTTGGACAAACAATTCAGGGTAACCATAATTAACTCAGGCTTTGGGAACTAGGCAATATTCTGTCATAAAGTCCATGTCCCCCACTTGCTTTTCTATTTCATATTTGTGATGGTAGGCATACTTGTGTGGCTTGCACTCACAGGTCCTGTGGACCTGGTACCTACTGCCAATACTAACATGATCACTGTCCCTCTTTGGAGGTAGACAGATCTGAGATTTGTTTTCTCTCTTCTCTCACTAATTTTCCCTTTTATTTTTTCTGTATACATGTTAGTTCCCTCCAAGGTAGTTGTAGGCTGAAAGAAGCAAACCTAGAGCCTTATTGGGCCCAATTAGATCCATAATCCTATCAGGTTTCTTCACTGAATTTTCATTGTATTGATGAGAAATCCCTTGTTCATTTTTATTTTTTTGTCTATGCTCATGGTGGCAGAGCTAGAGCCAAAATTTGAAGGGGGCATGATTTTGATAAAAAAAAAAATATATATATATATATATATATATATTAAAATCTAGAAAATCCTATAGATATGTTAGATTAGAACTATAACTTCAACTTAAGAATATGATAATTCTTTGTTATTTGTAAATTATTCTAAATGACTTTCCCCAGCTTTTAGTATCTTTCATTTTTTTAATCCTAACAGTGGACATATTTTCTGCTGCAGTTGGTCCCATCGCATTTTCCCTATCCAAGCAACATGCAGTTTGAACGAAAAAGAACTACAAGAAGTAGTATCAATGCTTGTTAAAAAGTTCTTGGCTGAGAAACAGGACAAACTTGAACGACCTCTAAAGGTCCAATACAATATTACATTTTAGTTGCAAATAAGCCATGCTTTTTCATAAGCTAACATTGTTTGCCATTTTCATCTCCTGAGATACATGACCCCTCCCCTCATCATTCTAATTGCTAAAGAAAGAAGAATCCGGCTTTTAATTAAAATTTCAATATTAATAAACTGATCTCAGAATGGTGGCCAAATATTTATCTGCCTGTAGCTACTTCACATCCTTACTGGTTTTAACGTGTCAATGGCAATTGATGTAAGAGCTCAGATTTTGTTTTCATTGTCAACCAAGACTTGTTTATTCTTGGGAACTTTCTCAACTTTGTCATTGAAAACAACATATTTGATATTAAATTATACATAAATAATATCAAAAGTGGTTGGATTTACTAATGATGAAATATGACACAGTATGATTTGCAAATGAATTGATTTCTTAAAAAATTTAGTTTGAAATAAGTTTCAGATAGAATTTCTTTATGAATTAGATGTTTTTACATTTAGAGATTTTCAGAGCTAAATTATATTTTGGTAAATGTCACATGTTTGAAATGATGCTTGTTAGTTTGCAATCTTACATTAAGACAATTATAATTGCCCTTGTAGTTTGCTGTTGGGTTCAACCGAAGAGGAATTGAAGAGACCACGTTTGCAAAGGAAAATTCAAATGATTCTAAAGCATTTAGTTTGCTGGACCGTAATAAATGCTTTGGAGTAGTGGCATCTGCAGTCAATCATGTTGTGGATGATTCAGTAGTGGATCTCAGGTCTCCAGAGGTAAAGATGTTGTACTACTATTTTGCCTTGAACAATTCATAGCTGTTGATCTTCACATTTATGCATACTCAGCATTGATTTGCATTGGTGTTGCAGCTCTCTGTGCTTGTTGAGTTGCTACCCCTTTCTGGAGTACCCAATGCGTCCATAATAGTTGCTGTCTCTGTCCTCCCAAGGAACCTTGTTAGTACAAAGCCTCGATTATGCATCAAAGCCTTGAATTCTAATACTAAGGAAGGGTCTGTAGCAACATGAAGACTGGTGCTAATGTCTTACCTTAGCTTGCGTGGACAATGTTGCTTTGTCAGGTTGCTTATCCTGAAAATATCTATTGGATTTCGTATGATCCTGCAAATGAAAATTGAAAGAAGCAGCTAGAAATAAGAAATCACCCACCTTTTTGACCCTTTCTTTCAAGTAAAAGCTGTTGCCACCCACTTGCTCCACTCGACCCATTTATATGTTATTGGGGCTATCTTAATATTAAATGTCATATGCGAAATCAAGTTGAATACGTGTCGTACATGTGATGTTGAACTTTTTGCGTTTTATGTCTTCGTATATTCACTGGTTTCTGAAGCTTTATATTAGAGGCCCTTGTATTTTTTGTTTGGATAGTACTGCATTAATTTTGAGATATTTGATGAAAAACGAAATAATGTGGATTAATTCGAATTTTATAGTTTATACCATATGCATGATGGATATTTCTATCTTAAGTCTTAACGGTTGCTTTTTATGAAGAGTATTGCTATTTCCATTTCTTGCAAGGTGCAAATCATTTTTAGTACTAATCAATTAAAAATGTCTTGTCTAGTATCTAAATCATGTTAGGTCTAACCTTATTCTATGTGCTCTACCCCCTTACACCCAAGGGGAAATCTTGAAGATTCAAGCAAGGCCAATATATTGGTCCAAGGGGGAATCGATTAATCGATTAAGTTCTATATATGTAACCTCATTTCTTTTATTCATTTCACTAGATTTAACTGAATTATGAAAAGAGTTGAACGTACCAGTCCTTATATATTTATAAATTGAATTTAAGTTTTCACTGTCGAGTGTAAGAACTGAGAAACTTCTATCAATGTACTCTAACACTTCATTTATTTTTCTCATTACTATTGATTAAATTTATCAATCTCAATTTATTTTTAAAACCAAGAACTTTTTATATATGTAAAACTGAAGCTTAGAAAATTGAATTTTAACACATTCATTCAATTAACAGTTGTTAACATATAATTTATTTTGATACTCCTCAGTTTCAAATGTCTGATCGTCTACGTATGTATGAAAAATGTTGTTTAGTATGAACAACTTTTTGTAAAAAAGGGACAAACCAATATAATTGGTTGACAATGTAATAGAAGGATGAACACCAACGAAAAAACATTTTATAAAGACCCACCATGAATGACTAGTTATTTAATTGTTCGTATTTACTTTCGTAGCAATTGGTTTGTACTAAATAACACAACTCTTTATTCATATGTAGCAAATTTAAAAGTTTTACCTTATGAATCTATTCTTAGGAAAGAAAGCAAAATCTTACTCATTTTTGTATTGACTTATCGTCAATGGTCAAACTAAGATTATCAATTAAATTAATCTTTTCATGATCTTAGTTTGACTCACCTTTGTAAACATGGTGAATTGCATGATTTATTTTATTAACTACTACTCCAATATTTACTCAATATCTCAATATTTTTATAAAAAAAATTTACTTCAAGGTGCACCAACCACAAAAGTTCATCGTACGTAGCAGGCATTTGCATCAATTAATTGTTGATTTGATATCTTTTACGTACTTCCATAAACAAAAAATGTAAAGATGTTTACGCAATTATACCGTCATTAAATGAAAAGGAGAAAGCCAACTACCAACTGTAGTGTACGAAGTATATCATCTATACTGCAATACAAGGGGATGTCCAATGAAACATGCCAACTCTATAATTGCTAGATCCGGCACACCTCTAAGCTAGCAACACTTGTCAGTTTCCAAAGCAAATAGCTTTTTCTTTTCATTTATGAAGTTCGATCGGTTCGTCACCCTTTTTCTCCCAAACCATGCTGACAAACCATGGAACCAAAGAAGCAAAGAAGTAGCATAATGGCCTCTTGTAGTTGTAGCTTCCTACTTTTGGTCAAAATGCCAACAGTGCAATGATGCAATCACAAGCAACCATTATACAATATTAGAAGAAACGAGGGGGAACATGTCTGCGATACAGGTAACCGTTGCATCAAACCTTTCGGAATCATAAAGTTAAATCATACATCAAGGCCGTGATCTCATCATCCAAAGCTTATGATCAGATAATTTCATGATTAACTTATCATAAGCTTGAGATATTCTTCACGATGAAAATCTCATGAAGCATTTTGTTACTTAAACTATATAAGAAAAATAAAACAAGATAAAGCATGAACATTGCATATATATAGACAGATAGCACTGACTAGGATATGTGATTTTTAATCAATAGTGAGTTTCTTCTACAGCTTGCCGCTATCAGTATCCAGTATGCATGCACATCTCTGACAATTATGAGTAAGCTATAGTAGTATATTTTTAGATTTTTTTTTCTCTAATATTTTATAAAGAAGATATATATCATTAAAAATGTATTTAATGTTTTAAGCATAGAAAATATTTAACGTTTTCTATGTTTAACTAATGTAAAGATTAATAAAACATGTTCTGAGAAATTTAGAATTATTATATACTAGTATTATACACACACCTGGTCCACTTCGAACGCTGCATAAACTTTTCAAATTGGACACTGTTTTAAATTAATCCGGCAATTGAATTTAGGTCCCAACTCCCAACTACACATTTTTGCTAGCTAGCTGCATTTAGCCTTTCACATTTTTACCCATTATGCCATGGACGTACTGGAGACTTTGACCTGATGACGTCTAAATGTCAGATCCACATCAGTTAATTATCAAAATAACAGTAGAATTATTGAGATAGAGCACAAAAATTTAACTTATGTTTGACATACAAGTCTACGTTTTTTCTCCACAAATAAATATTAGAGAAATTCTATTTTCATGTCACTTTCTTAAAACATTCCTATCATGTCACCGTAACTTTTATTTAAAAAAGAAGAAGAAGGAATTAGCCCCTTTTTTGTTGAAAAATAAAATAGTTACCAGATCTTTTAATCCTTCAAAAAAAAAAACCTGTTCAAACTGTCATTAGGAGTGAAATTATATTTTGGTCAGGTCAAGTCTTGCTAACCTTACCTACTTTATAATTTCAATAACCTTTTTTTTTTTTCTTTCGAGAAGGGTAAAATTTTATGGGTAACTTATTTGGGGTCTAAATTTTACTTTAGGTCAGGCCGAATTCTCTTTTGTTAAGCAAGCTAGTTTTAAAAAGTCTATAATCTTGATCCATTTTTAATATAGCATTAATTAGAAGTTATCGAATCTCAATGTTGGACCATCCACTCCATTTCTAATATAGGGTACCAAATAAACTGTTAAGCAATCAATACATTGTATTATTTGAACATGAAAAACATACCTTTAGCATGCAGTCGACAAGTAAATGGACCTGTGTGGTTGCACGGGAAGATTTCCCTGTGGGCTATTTTGTTGTTTATACTTTATAAAGGAAAAAAAAAACGCTTCAACGATATATAATTAAACTAAATATGGTTTTTTACGGAACTAAATATTTGTTTTAGATCATGTTAACTTGGGAACAAACGAACTTATCACAAAATTTAGTTAAACAATTTCATGATCATCGAAAGTAACCTTCCAGAAAAAGAAAAAAAAAAAAAAAAGATCATCGAAAGTAACATATCATGACCATTTCGATCTTCATGTCACCTATATATAACTTTATATTTTCCAAAAGAGCCAAGATACAAATGAAATAAAGATTAATTCATATCTTCCTCTTTTTTTTTTTGACGTATTAATCCATATATTCCTTTAATTTGATTTTTTTGGATATTTCAAACTATAAGATATAAAAGGTTTTTTTTATTGTTCATAGAAAATTTTCAAAATGAATCCCCATAAAATTTAAAGTTTGAATTTATATTTTTTTTTAATTTGCATTAATCATTTTTGTAATCTCTTTTTTTATAATGATCATTTTTTGTAATCTCTAATCTCTTCATTTACTTATCGAACTAATATTATCAAACTGTATTATGAAACCATAGTTACGTTGTCAAAACAAATTTATTCGATTAGTTCAACTGGTTTAATTGAGAATGGTTATAAGACCAGCTCGATCAATCCTCAAAATTAGTCATATAAAGAAGCTCATGCGTTGTTAAACTTCAATATCTGTATTAAAAAAAAAACTTCAATGTTTGAACATATTTAATTTGGTTTTATTTTTATTTTTAATAATTAGATGTTATGAATGTGTAAATTTATAAGTAAAAATTGATTTTTAATATTATGAAATTATGTTCTTAATGTTTTGTTTTATACTACTTAATACATTATATTAAAATTTTAAATAATATTGTTTAATTATATTATCAATTTAATGATAATTCAACCATATCTTAAACTATTAAACCTTAAATTATTGTCTTTAATAGTTCATTCACTACAAAAAAAACAGCTATTTCCGACGGCTGAAATCCGTCGGAAATACCAAAAATCCGTCGGAAAAACGGTCGTTGGAAATTTGACCGACGGATTTTGGTCCGTCGGTAATTTCCGACGGAAATCTCCGACCGCCTATTTTGTCAGTAATTTCCGACAACCATTTCCGTCGGTAATTTCCGACGGAATTGGCTGTCGGTAATTTCCGAAGTTCGTGGGAAATACAAACAGGGGATATTCTACGACAGTTAACTAACAACCGTCTTCGTAGACTGAAGTTTCTAAGACGCTTATTACTATAACCGTCTTAGATTAGTGTCACTTTAAAAAACAAGGCTATTTTTCACATTCTAAGACGGTTTCCATAACAACCGTCTTAGAAGAGGTATTTTTTAAAAAAAATGACACTAATCTAAGACGGTTATTAGGAATAACCGTCCTGAATTAGTGTATTATTTTTAAACAAACACAATAGTGCACAATTTTATTTGTATTTTAAGCTAAAAAAATATTTTTCGTATAATATTACATTTATTTTCAATTTAGGATTTATTCTCATAGTAGTTTTTTTTTTCTCAAATAGCTTGTCTATACTTGGTTTAATAAAATTGCCTATAATGAAGGATTATTGATATTGATACTAAAAGATTGTATGCCATTCATTGTTATTGTAATATCTTGAATTATAATTCAGCAAAAAAAATCATGAATTATAAAATTACTGCAATATATATAAACCAAATTAAAAAGTGAATGCTACTTT
>PYAF01004164.1:1076211-1089203 GCA_007407185.1 Glycine tomentella | reverse complement strand
TTTAAACGAACTATTCAAAATAACAAGACAAATTAAGTCACATAACGGATAGTATCATCACGGATTTTGTTTTCAAAATCATCATTTACATCATCTTAAATACCTCGATTTGTCTAAAAATAAATTTGATTAAATTTCAATGCAAAACCAATTAATTTTCAATTATTTTTTCACACTCCTACATTGATTTATAGTAGGGCTTATTAAAGTTATGGATCAAATTGTTTAAAAAATTGATTTTTTTTGTTATAATTATATTTAAAAAATTAATATTTAATAATTATTAATAAACAACACCATTATGTTACTTCAAGTAATTACGGACACTGAAAAATAGAGTTGTTAAATATTTATCTTCTCACTCAAATTCTTTTATGATCGAATTGGGTAGATGATCATTCATTTTACTTATTAGATACTAGTGTTATTGTGAATAAAAAAAGGATAATAAAATTTATTTAGAATATATTATACGTCTTTTTACATCTTACAAGTAATAAAGCAAATGATAAACATAATAAATGTACAAAATATATAACATTTTCATGCAAAGTACAAAATTTTTAAATGTACAAAAAAATATCAATACAATGTAAATTGTTTCGACGAACTATTTTTCCGAAAATATTATTTCGAAAATATTTTCCACATAATACTCTCCGACCCACCACCAAATTTCCCTCATTGACAAAATATTTAAAACATAATATTTTCTGTCGGAAATGCTAAAATTACCGACGGAAATATCGGTCGGAAATTTCCGACGGATAATTCCGTGGGTAATTTCCGACGAAAATATCCGTCAGAAATTACCGACGGACATATCCGTCGGAAATTACCCACGGAAATATCCGTCGGAAATGTCAAAATTACCGACGGAATTTGGTCCGTGGGAAATTTTCAACGGATAAGGTAATTTCCGACGGAAATATCCGTCGAAAAATCCCTGGAAAATTGAAATATTTTCCACGGAATAATTACCGACGGCCATTTCCGTCTGTAATATAAATATTTCCTACGGAATTTTTCTGACGGAAAATAATCCGTCGGAAATACTGAAATTTCCGACGGATTTTTGTCCGTCGAAAAAAATCCGTCGGAAATAGCCTTTTTTTTGTAGTGATTGATCGGTCCGATTTTTACTTAATACAAACTATTATTAAGAATTAACATCAAAGTGGATGTTAAACCAGATGACCTCTAACGTCAGATGATATTGGACATTAAAACCTACATGGATATTCTCTAACACTTTTCAGTGACTATCATTAGTTTCAAGACTTGTTCTCATATTTCTTTAGAAGTAGAAATTTGGAGAGGTTATTGAAATAAGAACAAAAAATATATTTTTCCCTTGATTTAATCCCTCAAAGAAAATTACATTCTTCGTGAGCAAATCACAACCATAAATGTAGTTTGCGTTCAAAAAGGTAGATGCCTTTCTCTTCTCACTAGCCAGCATGTTAGCCTCCTCTCAACTCCAATTTGTGGATTAATTCATCTTAGAATCTCTTAGAAAAGTAGAGAATACTAAAAATAGATTATAATTAATTGGCATGGTGATTAGAAAGGTGCCCGGTAGTAGAAACAAGAAAATAACCAAAACTGTTAGTCAAGAGAATGAAAAGGAGCTACAGTAGATTGATTTTACAAAAGAGCATGAAATTTAATTGCCACATAGGGCTAAAGATAGGTCCAAATTAATTCTTTCTTTGAGAGTGTGAGTGGATGAACTAGAGCAGTCCTTGTAGTTGTTGCTAAACCCAGGGCATGATGAGATTGCCTCACTTATCTCACTGCCTGAACTCTGAGGTGAAGGATTTGGCAATGTGAGCGACAATGACAATTCATCTTCAACTTCTGCATTAGCTGTCTCAGTAGTAGAGTTCACAACTACATTACTAGGTTGTGAAGTGCTCTTTCCTTCATTTAATTTAGTAACCTATAAAGAGGAGAACACATACGTAAGCAAATAATGACTAATTATTCTCACTTGTGCAAGGGAAACATCGATTATAGCAAGAGTTATCCCACATTTGGTGACTATTCCTAATGCATGTACTGAAATAATACTAGAAAGGGTAAAATGAAGAAAGAAAAGCAGGTAGTTCTTTTTTAAAAACAGTGTTCCTAATAACACCCTACTTGCTATTTCTTTTTATTAATTATTACAAGTATTTACCACGTACGCAGATGTGAAGATTTGAACAAATAGATGTTGTGTATTAAAAAAAAATTCTTATGAATACTATACTCCATATCCATATATTATCCACATACTAGATTTGAACACCAATTATATGTTTTGTATTTTATGGTGTGGGAAGAACTTGAGAGGTTAAGTCCAAGTAGTAGGGCCTCTACCTTCAAAAGAAAAATTCCGTATAGATGCAATAAAGGGCATAGGATACATTTCCATATAAAAAGTCAGAATTTCAATAATTTGGGAGGACCACTGAATGTGAAAAAACTCAGACTATAAATTGGAAGCTATGATGACCCTTTCGGCCACATTGCAGCCATGATAAATTTTGGACAATTACAAGCCCCCTCTCAATTCCCACTAAACATGCTCTCTAGTCGTACAAGGGGACCAAAACAATCTAACCACTCCATAAGGTGATTAAATGTTTACATAAAGTAACGTACCTATGTTCAACACTTCACGTTTTCTTATTTTAGCCTACCTTCATTTCGCTCGCATACACAAGCGTGGTTCTCAAAAAACCAACTTCGTGAGTGAGAACAAAGTAAATAAAAATACGCAAAAAAAATAAAAATAAAAATACAGCTGCAAAGCGTAAACACTTAACAGATCTTTTAACATCGGTACAACAAAGCTTTCTAAAAGAAGTTAGAAGAAATTATTTAAAGGCAAGATACTTATTTTAATAATAACACGAGTTCTACCAAAAGAGTTTCTAGTTTGAACCTAAGAACAAGTTAATAATTTAATACATTTTCTTTTTAAAAAGAGAGAGAGAGAGAAAGAAAAGAAAAGACACGGGTAGCTGAGAAATTAACCAACGGTTTCCCATTTAACACACAACGTAATCCCAAAAGCTGTGCATAATTGACAGGCGAACGTAAGATCCTACTGAACAAAAGTGGAGTGTTTGGAACCTATGGATTCGTCATCTTGGGCTCGGCATGGCACAGAGAAATAAAAATAATTAAGGAGAAAACTTACATACATTCTTTCTTTTATAGCATATACTATTCTTGTACTATTATTTAATATACAAAAAGAGTTTTATGTTGATAATCTACATTACAAAATTTTACATTAAATGTTAACATTTAATACGAACTATTATTGTGTGCATTATGGAAGTAAAACTCAAATTCTAATTAAGCAAAAGCACCAAAAGTGAACGATATCCAAGTTTTATTTTATCTTACAAAAAACTAACCATAACCAACATAACACTTCACCCCAGATAAAAAGCTAGTGGTAGTAAGATAAATACACATATTAAGTAGCAGAAAAGAGACGAGAGTAAGAAAGGTTGTTTGTTTAGCACCTGAAGGATATCAGATTGTTGGTTAGGAGATTTGAATGAAGTGAGGTTGGGAAAATGTGGAAGCAGAGGGGAATGGGGTTGTGCCTGCTGCCATGTTGAGAACTCCTTGTGCTCATCAGCCATGGGCTTCTTCTGTTGCAGATAATCATAAAAACAGTACGGATTTTGAACTGCATCACATATTCTTTGGCTGCACTGCAGGCTGTCTGAGATGGAACTCCTCGTCTCGATTCTTGCTCTGAGTACAGAATCCAAACGAAAAGGATTTTCAAAAGAACCAAAAAAGTTAAAGTTAGCCTCAGAAAGAAAAAAAAAATAAAGCAAAAGATCATCAAGGCAAAGCCAAATACCAATCCCTTTTTTGCTTCTCTCCCACACATACACACACCACTTTTTTTGACGTTTGAAAAGTCTGAAATTATTTCAAGGGAGAAAGAAAAAAATAATAAAGCTACATAGGCTTACCTTTTTGGAGGGAGATTACTGTGGCCGAAGAAGGAATCAGATTCTCTTCCCATTGGTTTCGAACAAGAGTACTCAACACCAACATCATTCCCTTCATCAACACATCCATCATCATGCTCCTCAAAAGATTGGTTCCTATGTAGGAAGGGTGTCCTACCTGAAATACACATTGTGGAAAAAAATTGAGATTATATTTATTTTATGAAACAATTAATTAATGCGTTGTGTTTTGAACACAAGCCAGTAACGACCTTAGTTGTGTATGGAATGGAGGGAGAATACACAAATAAAAAGTTGTGGATTTCATCAAAATGCCATTAGAGGAAGATTTAAAAGGACATTGGCTTATTGTTCTTGCTACACTATTTTGGGATGGAAAAAGACTAATTAATGTGCAACTCAGTCGCAGATTTCCCAAACTAGTGCCTAAGGGAGAGTTCATAGGCTTTGTTTTTGAAGTTCAAATATGTACCAAGAGAAGAAACAACAATTAATCAGCATTCAATGCACAAAGCATGGTCTAAATTAAATTCCCGCGTATATATGACAGACAAATAGGATTACTATAAGCAGAAGGAAGCATTGAGAAGCCATGATCATATATCATCATCAGGGAACTATATAATAATATATGCTCTCTCCTTGTTCATGTGCTTTTGCAGTAAAGAAGGTTCAGTACCTTGTCTGCCCAAGTCACCCCTCATGCTTCTGTACATCTGGTTTGGATAAAGAGAGAAACCCAATATTAGTAAACAACACACAATATTAAAATTAATCATGCATCACCAAAATTTTGACTACTCATTAAAAAAAAAAAAACATTTTATTCTATGTTTCTAACCTGAAGATGGCTCTTGACGTGTGAAATCGTGAGCCCTTTAACATCCATCAACTGAAGAACAAGCTTCGGAGTAGCCTCTGAAATTAACAAAAAAAAAAATGATAAAAAATTCATCATAGTGAAAACGGATCCATAAATCCAAAAACAACAACAGTACTTACTATGATGGCCTCCAAGGCTATCAATAGCATGAACAAAGCAACGGTGCAGCTCAGGAGTCCACCTTAAACGAGGAACCTTCGATCTTACATATTGCCTCACTGCTCCTTCTCTTCCACAACTACCCATTTTTCCCTGAACCAAAATATATATCCAAACGTACCCTTGGTAGAGTGAAAAAGACCTTCACTTTTCTTGTGTTTGTTTTTGTTCCTCTACACCAAAAGTGTACATATATATACGTCTTCCCCTCAAGAACTATAGTTCCTTTTCCACCTCTCGCCCGTGTCTTACATATATAGTATATCAGAGAGAAAAGCAAGACCTTTTTGCTCCCCACGCAAAGAGAAACCAGAGGGAGCAAAAGGGATAGAGAAGAGGAATATCACGAGAGAAAAGGAAAAGACGAAGAAGATATGTGTAGGGGCTCTGAAAATTCCTTAGGAGTCACACTGATAATACTACCTGATATATGGTGGTTGCTGTACCTTTGAGTTGCCAACGAGAAACCAAATAAATAAATAAAGAAGAAGGGAACAAAAACTAGTACTACACACACACAACTCAAAAACTGAAATCCTCAAAAAGCAGGAAACCCAAAACACTTTTTCTCAGATAAAAAAATCACGAGGAGGCTTCTGATCTTGTTTGCACTGACCCTTCCACGAAATGATTACACCTATGCATTGCAATGCAATTGCCAATATAATGGATAGTACTATCCTTCCCACCCCCACGGTGTTGCAATTACTCAACTGCCTCGCTTTGACCTTTGTTTCTCTCCCTCTCACACACACACCACTTTTCCCTTCTCTCTCCAAAGACTTATTCATTAGAATATGACCACTGCTACATACGCCAACGTCGTCATGATCACTGTGTAAGACCCCATCAAAATGCTTTTCTGATTTTCCTTCTTTTAGTTAGTGTTTTATAGTATTCGTATGTATGAATGAATAGTGTGAATGCGAGATCATTATTGTCCAACACAATATGACAGATCTGCCCTTGTTACAATGTTTCAAAGACGGTTTTACCCCTTTCCGTGGGTCCCACACTGTTCCCGCTCTAAGTAAACTTAGGTTACCTGTGTGCCAAGTAATACGCTGTCTGTGGTGCCACCTGGACGTGCATGGGAAGTTGTACAATTACAAAACTTACATACTATTTTCCACCCTGAAAATTAAAATTGTCATGCATTTACATTTTTTGCTGTGAAATAGTCAATTTCACTATTTATCCATCTTATTTCAAACTTCAAACAAATTATATATGAATTAGGGGTGGACAAAAAATTTCTGAAACCCATTTATAAATCTAATAACTAATTTGATCCAATTCATTTATTTATTTTTAATGATCAAATTTTTTACTATATCCATATTTTATACCTATTTATAAATATGAAACTCACTTTTTTTATACAGATTTTAAATAAAAAAAATCAAAATTCATTTTTCTTTTCGGATAACTTCATAATCAACTTCAACGGAAGACATCTTTTCTGAGTTCTCTCCCAAATCTAAAATTCGTGCGTCTGTGCCTTCCTCTCACAAATCCAAATCCGAAAAATTAGGTATGAAACTACGAATTCATCTCTCTCTCTCTCTCATAATTCCTCTCACACTACCTTATCTTTGGTTTCCTCTCTCACTCTCGTGATTCCTTTCAGGCTCTCACATAGAGTGCCCCTGCCTTGGCTTTTTTCTTTTAGGTAGAAGTAAACAAAATTTGCAGGTACAGCTTGTTCACTATTCTATTTTTCCATTTGGTTTGCATGCAGCTTGTTCACTGTTCTATTTTTCCAATTATCCTGCATTTCATTAATCTTTTTTTCTTTTTGCAGGTTTAACAAATTTGGAGTATTTGAATCGGGATTCTTGCAGGATAAGTGATGACAGGCTTAACAATTTGACAGGTGTGCACTAGATTTTATCATTTTTCTTTTGGTATATTTAAATGGGCATTACATTGTTCAAAATTTATACAATTTTGTTATACTTTTTCAATGTTTTCTTGATCTGTGCTTGGGGATATATGATAAGAGGCATTGAGGCTTTATACGTTGATGTCATTTTCAGTTGAATGACATACTTTGATGATTCATATCCTCTTATATTGTGAGACAGTAAAAATTGAGATGGAATAGAGTCATATGGCACTTGGCATAAACTGGAATATTTGAGTTAGATGAAAGTTATCATGGGAATTTAAGCCAGCATTTAGCCTTGACATTGTGTTTAGAATGTAGATATACATGATGCTTGGTCTGGTGGTTTTAATTTAGTTTTGCTTATAATTTTTATTTTAATTTACTATTTATAGTTGTTTTGTGTATTAGATTAGAAAGAAATTCTAGAGTAGTTTACTATGGTATTGCTGCTCAAGTTCATTTTTGGACTGAGTAGTTCACTTAGCCTCTTTGTGTTGTTCTGCTAGTGAACTTTTCAGCAGGTGTCTTTGGTAGATTTACATAGATAGGTATGTTGTGTTTCATACCCTGTTCTTAATCATTTCAGGAGATGGTTCTTGGTTCAATCCAGTATAGGATCATCTCTTTTAATTTATCTAATTGGTTCATCAATCCAAGTTCAATCTATATGGTTTTTGAATCTCAGATTTTGAAGGAGTTGCTATCTTTAGAAGTTGTTGAACATGCGTGAATGATTAATCCAATTCCTTGTATAAATTAATGCTGCATAAGTCTTCATTCTCTGGTTGTCATAGGGGTTATTGTCCTAGATTTGAAGGCTAATATTGTAATCTTTGATGACCAAAACAAATTTTGCTACTGCTACAAGTGGATACACTGACAACTCTGCTTCTACCAAGAGGTGCAGAAGAAAAAAGGTAAAATCACACTCTATTGCTTCTAGTAGTAATAAAGCTACACTATTGCTTCAAACATTTTGGTTAATGATCTCTGGGACAGGCAATGTCTTTTCTTTGCCTATATATGAGTGCTAATCATGATTCTTCTTTTTAGACATTTGCAGAATTAAAGGGACTTTACAATTTAAAAGCTCTAATGAGTTAAAAAGCCAATCTAATTTCAACCTATTATTTCTAGAATTACTACCCAAGTGCTTACTATGTCTTATTTACATACAATATTTTGGAAGTTTATAAAAATGAGCTTGTATTTTCCTGACACTAAAGATATGTATATATGCAGTAATGCAGTGTGTGTGTGTGTGTATATATATATACACTGCATTACTGCATATGTTTTAAGGCTAGCTTTAAGTTTGAAATCCACCAAAAGCAAAAACTATAAAGTATTTTGGGTCTATAACCTGAACCTAATTAGCCATTTGGCACAAATTGAATACAAGTATTTCTTTTCGGTTGTTGGTTATTATTGGGTCATGGTTCAATTAGTGAACCTCTCAACATATATAACCACTGATTCATTTAATTGAATTGATGATATAAAACATGCTAGTATAGCCAAGGTAATATATTTTATTGAATTGGTGATATAAAACATGCTAGTATAGCCACTGATTCATTTAATTAAGGATATTAAAACAAATGTTTGTTTTTAAAAAATAAAAAAGATGTGACTCATAAGGAATTAGGAATGTAGCTACATAGATAAAATATAGAAATGACTAAGCAGTATGACAAGAACTCAAGGAGATAATGTTACTTGTTGGCAGGAGTTTCAAGAAAGAAAAGTTTGATACATGAATTTTCCTATTGTTTTTGGTCCATTATCCATTGTTTATGCTTTTAGGATGACTTGTTAATAAACCTCCATGGACCTACATCAATTTTTTTCTTGTTTCTCCATTTCTTTCTTTCTTTTTGCTTCTTGTGACAGTATGTTGTGAGCTGGGTTTTTTTTTTCTTTTTCTCTTTTCTTTATTTCTTTTTTTTTCACCCTTAAGAAACAAATAAAGTGATGCATGTAGTTTTTTTTGTTTGCAGAATTCCCATTATGAATTTCTTACTTGTGCATAATCTGAATGCAATCATACAGATGTCATCCAACTTTTCAATTTCGAATATCGAAGTTTCCACTTCACCAGCTGTCACTAGCTCAACAATTGCAAGACCCCCTCGCCATAATGGAAGAAGAAATAGATTAGAAGCTTGGAATCATTTCAATCAACTAGAGCCAAAGTTAGATAAGAGGGCTCAATGCAAGTATTGTGATGTCGTGATTAATTATGATAAAGGAACAAGTTTAATGCTTTGTCATCTCTCTAGATGTCCAAATAACCCTAATAAAGAAGTAATCACGAGGCAAAAACAACTTCATCATCGACTAATGATGGGATTATTAGCTCTCCTTCACACAACAAGTTTGATCAAGATTTGTGTGAAATAGAAATGGTAAAGTTGTTTGTTGAAGATGAACTTCCTTTTCGATTGGTAGAGCATCTAGCTTGTAGGAGGTATTCGTATACTTTACAGCCAAAATTTAATATTCGGTCACGTTATATCTTATCTCGTAAAACTGTAATACTATGGAATACAATGAAGGAAAAGTTGAAGCATTTTCTTTCAGAACATTGTCGAAGAGTTTGTCTTACTACTGATGCCTGGACATCACCTCAAAATGTAAGTTACATGTGTTTGACAACTCACTTCATAGATAATGATTGGAAGTTGCACAAAAAGATTTTGAATTTTCGCCAAGGAAGAAGTCATACGAGAGAGGCCATGGCAAAATTTGTTGAGTCGTGCTTGAATGAATGGGGGTTGAATCACATTCTGAGCTTGACAGTTGATAATGCTTCATCAAATGACCAGGAATTCAACTCTTAAAGAAAAGACTATTGTGTTGGAATAACTTAGTTTTGAAAGGAGGGCATATTCATATGCGTTGTTGTGCACATATCTTGAACTTGATTGTGAACAGTGGGCTAAAAGAGATTGAAAACTTGATTTTGAGAATTCGTGCTACAGTGAAATATATAAGATCATCTCCTTCTAAACTTATGAGCTTCAAAGAATGCGTTGAACGACAAAATATTGAATATAAGGGTCACATTTGCTTGGATGTTGAAACAAGGTGGAATTCCACCTATTTGATGTTAGATGCTGCTTTGAAGCATAGGAAGGCATTTCAGGAGTTTGAGTTTCATGATAGGAAATATGCTAATGAGTTAGGCAAAGGGTTATGTTTGCCTTCCTGTGAAGATTGGAAATATGTTGAGGCTATTCTACCCTTCTTGAGCATTTTCTATAAAGCCACTTTGCGCATCTCAAGTAACTCTTATGTTACTAGTAATATATACATGCTAGAGGTGGTAGGTATTTGGCATGGGATTAACGATTTGCTTAACTGCAGCATTAAAGATAGTGCTACACATAAGATGGCTAAAAATATGAATGAAAAATATCATAAATATTGGGGTGATCCTAACAAGTTGAACATGTTGTTGCTAATTGATGTTGTGTTAGATCCAAGGTCTAAAGTAAAATATATGAATTGGGCAATTGATCAACTTTTTGATGTGGACAAGGCAAATGGGTCTAAGTCAAGGCTAAAGTCTTCTTTGAAATCATTGTTTAATGAATATAATGGTCATGAAGGGGGGACTCAAGATGACACACAACAAGCACAAGTAAATGTACCTAGTTACAAGAAAGATCCATATGGTTGGAATCTATTTTTGCAAACATCAGGGCTAACCTCATCAAACAAATATGAGCTTCAAAAGCATTTAGATGAATGGATTGATACAAGTGCAAATCTGAATATTCTTGATTGGTGAAAAGTTAATTCAGGTCGATTTCCAATCCTTTCAAACATAGCACGAGAGTTATTAGCTATGCCTATTTCTACAATAGCATCTGAGTCTGCATTTAGCACAGGTGGAAGGGTGCTTGATCCGTTTTGTAGTTCTCTATCACATGAAAAGGTGGAGGCTTTTATTTGTACACAAGATTGGCTCAAAGATACACCTTCAACACCATTGTTAGACTTCGATTTTGGAAGAGCTTCAAAATTTTGACAAAGGTATATTATTTTCCAATTTTTTAGTAATATTATAATTAAAATATTTATTGAGTAACAAAAAGTTTTTTGTTTTTTATAGAGTTGGTTTCTCAACAAGATGTTGTTGGTTCAACTACTATTTCTCTTGAAGAGTAGTGTTTGAGATTAATACTAATTCTTACACTATGCAATTTGCAAGGTACTTTAATATTACACTTTGCATGTGAATTATGTTTTGTTTTATATTTTTAAGTATAAATTGTTGATTTTGGTTTTGAGCATAGGTAGCGTTGAGGTTGGTAAAAGTTAGGCATCTTGTTATTAGCTGCGTAGGATACATTTGAGTGAAATTGATAGGCCATTGGATGGATGGATAAGCTCTTGGATTTCGATATTTCAGTATTGTACTTCACCCTTCATATTCCAAATTATTTGTTGTTTTGAGAGCTTATATTACATTTTATTTTAGTAACTTGAGTATGATTATGATAGAACTTGGTTAAGTTTAAGTATATGATTAATTCCATTTAGTGATACTTTAATTAACACATTTAGTATTTGAAGTAATTTTTATCAAGTTCAAGTGGATAGGTGCTAAATTTTATTTTTTAGTGTTTAATTACTAAAATTTATATAAAAAATACTATAACATTTAAGTGGATATAAATTGGATATATTCATATCCATATCCACTTAAATGGATTGGATCTTGAATACAAATTGTTTTTAGAAAAATATAGATATAGATTTAAGATCCAATATATTTAAGTAGATATGGATTGGATTTTTAAAAATCCAATCCATGCCTACCCCTAGTTATGAACTATGCAGCACGAGGAGCTTCTACATCTTTATTCTTCTTTTTTAGTTAAGCTGGAGATAAATTTGTTATGTATTTGTGATGTATATGTTTTTGGAACGTATTTATTTACACATTCCTGGTCAACAAAGACTCAATTTTGCCTAATGTTGCTTTGACATGGGGAAGATTTCTATTTTTTAACATCAAAGCATGTCACATAGGCTCCATTTGGTTGGGAAGAAGAAAAATGGGGAGAGAGAGAGAGAGAGAGAGAGAGAGAGAGAGAGAGAGAGAGAGAGAGAGAGAGAGAGAGAGAGAGAGAGAGAGAGAGAGAGAGAGAGAGAGAGAATTTAATTTAAATTGAAGGGAAAAAATGAATTTTAATTTTGAAGTATTTATTTTTATTTTCTATTCAACTAAATAAAATTAAATATTTTATTATGTGTTTACTTTCCTTTCTACTTTTTAACAACAAAGCTATTTGACTGGAAATAAGAAAAGTGTATGTATGTGATTGAAGAAAATAAAGCTTTGAATTTTATTTTTAAAAGTTCACTTTTTCTCCGTTTTTATCTTTAATCTTTAACTGCATAAAAGAAAATACATTTTTATTTGTTCTCATCCAAACACACTGAGAATGATAGATCTTACATTATTATTTTTAATTAATTTATCAAAAACTTATTAACAAATAATAAATTTAAAACTTGTTACATATGTAAGATGTCTCGATTAGTATAAGATAATCGTAGCCAAATTTCTTTAAAAATTGTTTTTTTTTTCATTTGTATATCTAAACATAAGAAAAGATATATGTGATATTATTTATTCCATCAAGAATTAAAGCAAAATAATGTGACACAAAGCCATGCTTTTCAAGGTGGTGTATGACTACAGACTACTACTAAGTACTAGTTAGTTTTCTTGAAAAAGTTATAAGAAAATAGATATATAGATAATTATGAGGAATATTGTATCACATCTGTTTGTCCTAAGAGAGGCGAAAAACTCAAAATGCCTTATGAAATTCCTGGAGAATAGACATTTCGGTTAAGGTCCTAGGGAATACCTTTCTTGTCAAGAAAAATAAAATTGAAAAGCCAAGTCAAACACACACACATGACATGCAAAAGGATTAGGATTTAGCGAGTGATTAACATGAGCCAAACAAGAAAATCAAAGGTATAGAACAAATAATTACAACAAAAGCCAAACTAGCACATTTGGGTACGAAATTTGCCTTTCCAA
>PYAF01004164.1:1032322-1068514 GCA_007407185.1 Glycine tomentella | reverse complement strand
ATCAATCTATTAAAGGTTTTAGAGCTAGGGTTCACAATAGGAATATTGGGGCTTTAGTCTTGGAACTAGGTGTGGTAGCTTGCTTTACATTACCTAGGAATGGGAATGTAGATGGGTAGCTTAATCATTATGTGGCTTAATGCTTAACCCTAGGAAGGTGACTAAGGGATTAGGACTTTCAAGTGGGTTAAAGGGTTGTTTAACTGAGGAATCGGTAAGCAACTGAACTTAGATGCACATATTTGCTAAATAGCTTAACTAGTTGAATATAAGTATGCAATACGAATCACTTGGGAGGTTGCATTGAGTGTGGGTGCCCTGGCTACACTTCGTTTATTATTCTGTGACAACTTAATCTCTGTTCATAACTTAGTTTATATTTTCAAAACTTGTTTTACTTCAACCATTCAAACAAACAACCAATATTTTTACCAATAGTTGTTATTCCAACTTTTAGATTTAAGTTATAATTGAATCGGTGCACTAATCTTCGTGGGAACGATATTTTACTTATCTCTTTATTACTTGTACGACCGGTATACTTGCCGAGTTCGCAACAAGTTTTTGGCGCCGTTGCCGGGGATTAGTTTCGCCAATTTTATCATAACTCTCTATCTTTAAGATTGGAATTCTTTTGTTACTCACCTGCTTCTTGAGTTTATGCGAGGTACAGTTGATCCTGGAAACCTTCAGTTTGATCCAGAATTAGAAAGAACTGCAAGGAGGAATAGGAGACTTGCCAGAGAAAGAAGAGAAGCAGAAGCATCTAGTTCACAGCCTGTGGAGGAACTAGATATGGCGGGGAGAGAGAATGATCCGCCTAGGCCAGAGGATGAACTAATGGAGGACATTCTAGCTCCATTATTCACCAGGCCTACATCTAGCATCGTCAGACCGCCCATTCAAGCACATAACTTCGACATCCACCCTTCTTTGATTGGTTTGGTGGAGAGAAGTCAATTTGGCGGGGAGGACAACGATGATCCTCATGACTTTGCAGACAGATTTCTTCGTATATGTGACACCATCCGGCACCAAGGCGTATCTGATGATGCCATTCGACTGCGGCTATTTCCTTTTGCCTTGAAAGGAAAAGCCCTCAGGTGGTTAGATCGACAAGCGTCCAACAGTATCACCACTTGGGAGGAGTTGATGGCCAAGTTCTTCGCACAATATTTCTCTATGGAGAAATACAACCGCTTGGTGAATGAAATCACCAACTTTACTCAACAAGAAGGAGAGACATTGTGTGCGGCTTGGAATAGATTCCAAGAACTCATCAGGCGATGCCCTCAATATGACATGACCGTCGGGAAGAAGGTGCGCATTTTCTTCAATGGAATGCTACCGGAATCCAGACTGATTGTTAATGGTGCAGCTGGGGGTTCTATTCGATCTAAAACTGCAGCTCAAACCTTTGAATTGATTGACTCTCTAGCTAGGAATGAAAATGAGAGCATTGTAGCTAAAGCCAAAAGAGAAGTCATTCATTTGGGTAGCAGTGATGCGATGTTGGCTGAACAGAAGTTATTATCACAACAACTAGCCATATTAAATGCTAAGATTGATAAGCTTGACATTGCAAAAGCTCATGCTTCTTCAATCAAGGCAAGTGGGGTTGTTTGTGAATATTGCCAAGGGGATCATGAGTCAAATGAATGCCCCACTTTGATAGGAGCTGATCCCATCCAAGTCAACGGAGTGTGGTATGATCAAAGGCAACCATATTATCAGAGGAATCCTAACCAAGCTTCGGGGAGTAATTTTCAGAGAAGAGCTCAAGGAAGTGGTTTAGACTACAAATCTAACCATTACTTGCAACCTCCACCCGTTCCCCCTAAGGAACCTTCCGAGTTGGAAAAAGCCATGTTGCAATTGGCTAGGACCACGAATGATCACATTCAAGCCACCGATGCATTCATGAATGAGACGAGAGCACATCACAAGAACCAAGATGCTTCCATCCGGAACTTGGAAATTCAGATTGGCCAACTCTCAAGACAAATGGCAGAGCGACCTCAAGGCCAGTTCCCAAGTGATACTGTGATTAATCCACGGGAACATGCAAAGGCCATCACCACCAGACGAGGCACAGTCATCACCCCTCAAGAGAAGCCAAAGGCAACTCCCAAGGAAGTTGAAGAGGAGATCCCTACAGTTGATGAAGAAGTGGAGGTAGAAGTACCTTCCAACAAGCCAGAGGAGAAGAAGGGCGCCTCTCCAACTCCAAAGAAGCCTATGGATTTCTCACGTTTTGAGAAATTGCCATACCCTGCAAAGCTCAAACAACAGGCCCAGAGACAACAATACGCTAAGTTTTTAGATATGTTTAAAAAGTTGCAAATTAATATTCCTTTTGCTGAAGCTTTAGCTAACATGCCTAACTGTGCTAAGTTTATGAAAGAGTTGTTGTCCAGGAAACATAAATTGCAGGAATGTGAGACGGTGATGCTCACGGAGGAGTGTAGTGCAATCATTCAGAGGAAGATGCCTCCAAAGCTCAGAGATCCAGGGAGTTTCAATATCCCTATTGCAATAGGCAACATCAATGTTGGCTGAGCCTTATGCGATCTTGGGGCGAGTATTAACTTGATGCCACTGACCATGTGCAAATCCTTGGGCATCTCAGAGCTAAAGCCCACTATGGTATCTCTGCAATTAGCTGATCGATCTTTGAGAAGGCCTAGTGGAGTCATTGAAGATGTGCTTGTCAAGGTGGACAAATTCATATTCCCAGCTGACTTTATTGTGCTAGATATGGCTGAAGAGAGTGAAATACCTTTACTCTTGGGTAGGCCATTCTTAGCAACAGCCCGTGCATTGATTGATGTGGAGCAAGGAAAGCTAGAGCTCAGAATGAATGATGAATCTATAATCTTTAATGTTTTCAACGCTATGAAGAATTCATCAGATTGAAATGATTGCTTCAGTATAGATGTGATTGAAGAAGTGCTGTACACCGAGAAGTCTCCGGAGCAAGAATGGGAAGAGATGATGGAAGCTCAAGATGTGAATATCATTGAGGAAGTGAATGAAGTAGCTCTAGAGGCGTTGGAGAAGAAGGAAACTGACATAGTCCTTGGTGCACCGAAGTTGGAATTGAAGGAGCTACCGGAAACCCTTAAATATGTTTTTTGTGGGTGAAGAAGAAACTTATCCGATGATCATCAACAAAGGGCTGTCAAAAGATGAAGAAGTCAAGCTAGTAAAGGTGCTCAAGGAGCACAAATCTGCCATTGGTTGGTCCATCTCTGATTTAAAGGGTATTAATCCCTCATTCTGCACTCACAAAATCCTCATGGAGGATGATGTGAAACCTGTGAGGCAACCACAGAGAAGGCTCAACCCAATGATGAAGGAAGTGGTTCGGAAAGAGGTTGTGAAGCTTTTGGATGCGGGAATGATATATCCTATCTCAGACACAGCCTGGGTGAGCCCCGTGCAAACCGTTCCGAAGAAAGGAGGGGTGACCGTGGTGCAAAATGATAATAATGATCTGATACCCACCAGAACCATCACTGGATGGCGGATGTGTGTGGACTACAGAAGACTGAATGAAGCCACCAGAAAGGATCACTTCCCATTGCCCTTCATTGATCAAATGTTGGAAAGATTGGCCGGTCATGCATATTATTGCTTCTTGGATGGTTATTCCGGCTATAATCAAATTCCCATGGCACCTGAGGACCAAGAGAAGACTGCATTCACCTGTCCCTTTGGAGTGTTCGCTTACAGAAGAATGCCTTTCGGCTTGTGCAATGCGCCGGCAACATTCCAAAGGTGTATGCTTTCCATCTTTTCTGATATGGTTGAAAAATTTCTTGAGGTGTTTATGGATGATTTCTCAGTTTTTGGCTCTTGTTTTGATGCATGCTTAGTTAATTTGTCTAAAGTTTTGAAAAGATGCCAAGAAACTAATCTTGTCTTGAATTGGGAGAAGTGCCATTTTATGGTACGAGATGGCATTGTATTAGGCCATAAAATCTCTTCAAAAGGGATTGAAGTGGATGAGGCCAAATTGATGTTGATTGAAAAGTTGCCACCTCCCACAAATGTTAACAGCGTGCGTAGCTTCCTAGGCCATGCCGGCTTCTATAGGAGGTTTATTAAAGATTTTTCCAAAATTGCAAAACCTCTTAGCCAACTGTTAACTAAAGAGTCAGATTTTGTCTTTGATGAAGCTTGCCTCAATGCATTTAATGTATTGAAGGAGAAGCTCACAACTGCGCCGGTCTTGACGGCGCCTGATTGGAATTTGCCCTTTGAGTTGATGTGTGATGCAAGTGCTTATGCTATTGGGGCTGTTCTTGGGCAACGTAAGGATAAACTGTTGCATGTGATATATTATGCTAGCAAGGTTTTGAATGAGGCACAACTCAATTATGCCACAACTGAAAAAGAGATGCTAGCAGTAGTATATGCATTAGACAAGTTTAGACCTTACTTGATTGGTTCTAAGGTTATTGTTTTCACTGACCATGCTGCTCTCAAGTATCTTTTGACTAAGCAGGACGCCAAGCCATGCCTATTGCATTGGATGCTTTTGTTTCAGGAGTTTGACTTAGAGATTAGAGACAAAGCGGGGGTGGAAAACAAAGTAGCTGACCATTTGTCCAGAATCCAAGACAAAGATCTGCAAGATGGACCAGAGCTCACAATTAATGAATCATTTCTGGATGAGCAGATGCTGGCTATCACCAACGCCCCTTGGTTCGCAGATATGGCAAATTACAAGGCTGGAGGCGTGGTTCCGGATGATTTCACATGGCAACAGAAGAAGAAATTCTTCCATGATGCCCGGAGATACCATTGGGACAATCCCTTCTTGTACTATCAATGTGCCGATGGAATGATTAGAAGGTGCATTGCGGAGTTTGAGGTTCCAAAAATTCTATGGCATTGCCATGCTTCTAGCTATGGTGGACATTTTGGTGGCAACAGAACCGCTCACAAAGTCCTACAGAGTGGTTACTATTGGCCCACAATCTTCAAGGATGCCAAAGAATTTGTGGAACACTGTGATAGATGCCAAAGAACGGGTAACATATCCCGGAAGGATGAGATGCCACTCAACAACATTCTCGAAGTTGAGCTATTTGATGTTTGGGGAATTGACTTCATGGGACCCTTTCCCAAGTCCTATTCCAACCAATACATCTTAGTGGCTGTGGACTATGTCTCCAAGTGGGTAGAAGCAGTGGCATTGCCCACTAATGATGCAAGAGTTGTGGCAAACTTCTTGAGGAGGAACATTTTCACCCGCTTCGGAGTTCCTAGGGCTATAATCAGTGATGGTGGCTATCATTTTTGCAACAAGCAAATTGAAAGCTTGCTCACAAAATATGGGGTCACCCATAAGGTAGCCACTCCATATCATCCGCAAACCAGTGGTCAAGTGGAGATTTCCAACAGAGAGCTGAAGAGGATACTGGAAAAGACAGTTGGGAACTCCAGGAAGGATTGGTCCAAGAAGTTGGACGATGCATTATGGGCTTACAGAATCGCCTTCAAAACTCTGATTGGTATGTCACCCTTCCAGCTGGTGTACGGTAAGTCTTGCCATCTTCCTGTTGAATTAGAACACAAGGCCATGTGGGCCACCAAATTCCTCAACTTTGAACTCTCAAAAGATGGTGAAAAACGCTTATTGCAACTAAACGAACTAGATGAGTTTAGACTTGCAGCTTATGAGAGTGCAAAGTTTTACAAGGAAAGGACCAAAAGGTGGCATGACAAAAAGATTAGACCAAAGGAATTTGAACCTGGACAACAAGTTTTATTGTACAATTCTAGATTGAGGTTGTTTCCAGGGAAACTTAAATCCCGATGGTCTGGTCCTTATGTCATTAGGAGAGTGTTTCCTTATGGAACAGTGGAAATCTGTCCACTTAATGCTGAGAGACCTTTTAAGGTCAATGGATGGAGGTTGAAACTGTTTCATGGTGGCCTAGTTGATAGGGATGCTGTTTCTATCCCTTTAAGCAACCTTGAATCTTAAAGGATGTTGCGTCAGGCTCGTGACGTTAAACAAGCGCTCATTGAGAGGCAACTCAATCGCTTTTTGTGTAATTAGGATGTTTAAGTTGTTGTTGATAGGTGGTTTAGTTTAATGTAGGTGTTTCCCTTCAATTCTGGTTGAACTCAGCAATTTTTATTCCTGTTCTGAGCTGTGGCGCGGCCAGCGCCAAATCTGGCACTACCAGCGCTAGCTGGGATTCATGGAATGAACTTGGCGCGACCAGCGCCAATATCCGCGCGGTCAGTGCCGCTAGTGCTTTCCAATTCCAGTTTTCTCTGGAATGTGACGCGGATCGCATGGGAGACAGCGCGACCAGCGCCAACTGTGTTACCAATTCAATCATGGCGCGTTTAGCGCCGTAAGTGGCGCGACCGGCGCCAATACTGATCTCCAAATTCAATTTTCTCTGGAAGTTGGCGCGTCCAGCGCCACCTGTGGCGCCATCAGCGCCATGGCCATTAGTGTCACGCGGTCAGCATGGATGTTGGCGCGGTCCGCGCGGCAAGTTTCGAGCAGCTTTTATTTTTGAATTTCAAAAGCCTCTGGCGCCTTTTTCACTCCCCACCCTTCCACACCTCTCATTTCTCTCCCCATTGCAGTTTTTCTCCACTGCTTCACTTCCATTAACCCCCAAGCTTCATTCCCTTAAAAGGCACCTAGCTTTCACATCATCTTCTTCTTCTTCCTCCCTTGCGTATTCGAGTCTCCATCCAGCAAGCTCAGGGTTCCTTTTATTTTCGTCAATCTGCTTTCAGAATCTAATGGCTGGTGATAAGGTGCGTTTTCTTACTGTTCTGGCTTGAATGATGGTTAAGGGGTGGCTGTTGCTCTGCATTTTGGACCCCTCGAGAAAACCCAGTTCTGCAACTGGTTTAGGGCACGAGCCCAGCTCGCGCGGATCGCGCTACCAATGGCGCGAGACGCGCCATATGGGTTTTCCTGCTTTGATTGATCAATTTGCTTTTGTAGGGGGAGGGATGCTTTCACAGGGCACTTTTGTTCCTTAACTTCTATTTCTGTGGTCTTAAATTGCTTTTATATAGATTGTTGATTAAAGATGCATGTTGGAACCCTAGGATAGATGATTGACTTGAGAGGGGGATTGCTGGTTTTTGTAGAGGCCTCATTGATTTACCTTGAGCTTTCAATGTGAGATAGGGGTGATACTTGCTGCTAAGCACAATTTCATTAATGATACATTTTAATGCTTTAGATATTGAATGCACACATGGTCTATAATGGATTGCTATGATTTCTTGTACCTAATTGTCTATGTTTTCCATATTCTGGGCCAGTCTAGGACCTTGAACCTAAATCTGACTCTTTATGATCAGTTGTTTTGTGGTTCTAGAATTGCAATTCAACCATGTTGTGTACAGCCCTAACTTCTTAGGTCAATTTTGCTTTCACATTGTCATGTATGGTCTAATGGCCTTTATCATGGGTTGCTCATGTTATGATGCTCTCTGCTTCATTTTGCTTTGACATGATGCATGTTGCAATTGCAAATATTTGAACAGGGATGTGCATTGTCTTAAATATGGGAATCAAGGCTTGGGGAAGGTTATGTATTGTTGTTCTATTTGTATTGAGCATACAGAGATTTGACAGTGAGGACTCATGTTTAGTGTTAGTCTTATGTTGAATGCTGTGTCTACCTAGTGCAAGGTCTTTCATCATCTTGACTTCCACTGCTTGTTAATGTTTCATGAACCATAAATGCCACACTTATTGCTAATTGTCATTGATATAATTGTGTTTAAATCTGGGAATTGCATCGGTTCAAGGACAGGGCTATAATGTGTTTGATAAAAATTGTTGAATATTTTGGTGCATTGGACCTGGTTTCTTGGATTTCAGGGCAAACAGGTTGACCAGGGGAAGAAAAAGAAGGGGTCCACATCTGCTAGTGGCAAAAGGCCCCGCATCTCAGGGTATGACGAAGACAGATTCAGGTCACAGGAGGCTCAAGACAGCTTTGATAAGTGGTACCTCCCGAAAAAGATAATTCCTGAGAAGCGCATCAGCTGGGAATCTTTCCCTGAGGACTCACCAGTCAGACAGTTGATCATCCACCGGCAGTGGCAGACCTTAGTGACATTCGCCGAACCCAGCTCCAGTTCAATTCTCAAGGAGTTCTTGGCCAATGTGGATAGAGACACAGTGGATGATCAGAGAGTCAGCTGGGTTCGGGGTGTGAGAGTTCCCTTTGATTACTACGCCATTGAAGATTTTCTGGACACTTCCCACGAGCTCAATGATCTGTGCCAATTTGCAGTCCTATATAACCGCATGCAGCCCATTCCAGGGACAGGGAAGAGTGTCTATAGAGACGACATGCCTCAGTTGGCTGATGAACTGAGGCATGGTATCACTGGCTTATACACCTCCTGGAAGACCAAGACAGGCACTGCATGGGTCCCCGAGAAGCTGAGAAGGCAAGATCTGATAGGGGATGCTGAGTTTTGGCATCAATTTGTTAACTACACTGTACATCCGTCGACTAATCTGACTGACGTGAATGTTGAGCGGGCCACCCTATTATTTACACTGTTGAGGGAGATGAACCTCAACATTTCCAGGGCTTTATCGGACAGAATTCTGCATATGATTTGGGATGGCAACAGTCGCTCCTTGCTGGCACATTCCTCACTCATTTCGCATCTCTGCAGGCGCGCCGGAGTCATTATCCCGGGTGATGAGCCCCTTGATGTTCCTATTGCCACCCTGATGACTCCGAAGACTTACATGGATTCGAGGAGGAATGCAGTGAAGGAGCAGCTCCTGCGGGCTTCAGCCATGACCCCAGAGGCCAGGGATGCCAGGAGTCCTCGTGAGGTAGCCCCTGAGCCTGATGAGGTGCCCATCCATGAGCCAGCAGCCCATTCTCCCCCCTCTCGTCCAGCACCTACCTCCTCTACCAGTCAGGCACCCCACCATCAGAAGATCTATGAGGACTCTCCGAGCTACTTGCACATCCAGGAGAGATTGGATAGCCAGTAGGTGGTGTTGGAGACGCAGATGCGCATGCTAGAAGCTATTTTCCGCCACCTGTCCATTGATCTGTCTGAATACCAGCCCCAGCCTCTAGCTCTCGCGTTCGCTTATCCATCATCCACTGCAGACCCTCCAGAGCCATCAGTTCAGCCAGATACAGATCAGATGCAGGAGGACTGACGTTATTATTGCAGTTTCTTTACTTTACTGTCTTTTATTTATGTTCCCTTTGAACTCTGCACATTAGATATCACATATTTTGTCTGCTGAGCTCTGTGGTTAGCTCTGTGTCATTTCATTTTATTTACCAGTCTTTGTTTTGGAGTTGCATTGAACCTTGGTACATATTTTGGGATACATAGTAGACTGATGTTCTGTTTATCTTGTGTCCTCAATTAACACCTACTTATTTTGTTTTCTTTCAATACCTAGTATTAATTATTTGCTGGGGACAACAAATTTTAAATCTGGGAATTGGGGGTATGCGTTAATTGAGGAAATTAATGATGTTGAGAACAAAGGAAGTCTGGAATTCTTTTTGGGGTCAGAAATTCTTTTTGTGGATAATGAATTTAATGTCTAATTCCTAACTTAACATATAGGAGTACATATTAGACAATTTTGATAAGCATGACCCAGATCTAGAAATGCCGAATCAGTAAAAACTTGATTGAGAATAGAGAAGCTTGTGAGAAGAACAGTTGAGAATTACATTGCATGAAGCATGATTGGAATTTGAGATTGTTGCATGACTGAAGTATTTGATAGAATAGAAATGATGTTTGATTTGAAATCAACAAATCTAGCTTGATACAATAACCTGTGAGAATTGTGCCTATACAAAATTTTTTTTTAGAGAGTTCTCACTGTGGTAACACTCTAGAACTTGCTTTGTTTCTCTCTGATACATGCATAATTGATGTGATAAAGACAATTTTTTTTTTTAGCAAGCTTGAGCCAAATAGCCCTCCTTTAAAATAATCCCTTGCTAGTCTCGTTGAGCTTAAGACTTGATTGTTCATTCACCTGATAAAATGTTTAAACCACTGTCATTATCTTACCTCAATTGAGATTGGAATATGAATGGTTTAGGAAAGAAAAAGAACTCAAGTGAAATTGATTGAACAATAAAAGAAATTAAGAAAAAGGGTCTTCAATAAAAAAAAAAGGGAGAAGAAGAAAAGGAGAAAAGACAAATGAAAGAAAAACCAAGAACAAATGAAAAGGAGGAAAAGTTGTTTGGAATGAAATCTAGAAGTAAAGCTAGAATGCATGAAAAATTGTATGTTATTCCAATCTCAATGTGTATGCAGCCATTTTCCAAATTTTTCCACCCTTAAGCCAAGCCAAGTTACAACCTTGAAAGTCCTTTTGATCAAGCTTGCATGTGTTACATTTCTGTATGGAAATTGAGAATATGATCAAGCTTATGGTTGTGTTAGCATGGTAGAGATTGAGAAGTATGTGATTATAACCTAGACACTAGAGTGATGAGTGATCTGATATCTTGGTGAGGGTACTCAAGCTAGAATTTGTATGTGATTGATTTGAAAAACATTATTGAAGTTCAATTCAAAAGTTTAGTTGTGCACAACAATTTTGAATTCCATGAGTGTTAGTATGATACTATGATTGAATGTTCCTTCCTTGCTTCATTATCCAAAATCTTGATTATTGCTGAGGACAGCAATGTTTAAATCTGGGAATTGTTTGATATGCGTCTAGCATAAGTGTTCTCCAAGCATAATTAGGTCATAAAATGCATGAGAATGAATGATAAAAGCTTCCAATATGCATAAATGTTGACAAAAAGTGCTTTGATAATGTTTTGATCAGTTTTAAGCATTCAACAGGTGAAAAGGTTCAAAGAAAAGCCAGAGAAAGCAGAAGCAAGGTTCCCGCGCGATCCGCGCCATTCTCCGTGCCAACCGCGCGGCTGATGCTCTGGAAATCAAAGTTCCTCTGGAACTTGGCGCGACCAGCGCCAATGTCAGCGCTATCAGCGCCAGCACCCCCCTGGAAAGTAAAGTTCCTCTGGAATGTGGCGCTAACCGCGTGGAGTATGGCGCCATCCGCACCATATTTGAAATGGGTAGCTGAGCTGCAGCCAGCGCTGACCGCGCCAGTGTCGCGCCAGCCGCGCCACAGTACCGCGCTGTCCGCGCTGGTTTCCACGCGATCCGCGCCACACTTAAATTGTGCAGATTTCAGCTGCTGTCAAGGGCAAACTTGGGATTTCACTTCCCCAAGTATAAATACAAGAACCCACTGCTGAAGGAGGGACTTTTTGCACGAAAATTTCACCATAGAGGAGAAAGAAAGAGAGCTTGGAAGCTTAGCTAGGGTTTGGGGATTGTGAGAGAGAGTGAGGTTCATTCCTTCTTCTTCTTCTTCCCCTTGCTTGTGTATCAGCTGGGCTTGCTTCTTTTTGCTGTACCAAGGCCAGCCATGATTAGGTTTGGCTAGTTTCATTTTGTAGCTAGGGCCAAACACTTGATGTAAATCCCATTTGAGTTGTATTGAACGCTTTTATTCATTTATCTAAAGCTATTTTACTGCATCTTGCTTGAATGTTTATATCTCTTTCTTAGACTTGATCAATCTATTAAAGGTTTTAGAGCTAGGGTTCACAATAGGAATATTGGGGCTTTAGTCTTGGAACTAGGTGTGGTAGCTTGCTTTACATTACCTAGGAATGGGAATATAGATGGGTAGCTTAATCATTATGTGGCTTAATGCTTAACCCTAGGAAGGTGACTAAGGGATTAGGACTTTCAAGTGGGTTAAAGGGTTGTTTAACTGAGGAATCGGTAAGCAACTGAACTTAGATGCACATATTTGCTAAATAGCTTAACTAGTTGAATATAAGTATGCAATACGAATCACTTGGGAGGTTGCATTGAGTGTGGGTGCCCTGGCTACGCTTCGTTTATTATTCTGTGACAACTTAATCTCTGTTCATAACTTAGTTTATATTTTCAAAACTTGTTTTACTTCAACCATTCAAACAAACAACCAATATTTTTACCAATAGTTGTTATTCCAACTTTTAGATTTAAGTTATAATTGAATCGGTGCACTAATCTTCGTGGGAACTATATTTTACTTATCTCTTTATTACTTGTACGACCGGTATACTTGCCAAGTTCGCAACATGCATCTAAGACAAATCTTTAACAGTCCCCCATAAGCTGGAAGGTGGACTCAACACTACCATCTTGGGATGAACCATACATGCACCAAATGAAAGTGAAAAACAATGAAACATGCTAGAAATACATTGGCAACAAATAGACAATGATTGAAAACATTAAAAGACAATTGGAATATGCTTAACCATTAAGCAGAAGCCATAACACAAAGCTTAAAACCCTAACAGAAGTAAAACAGGCTTGACCAACTCAAAGGCAAAAGTAAACAAATGACAAATGCTTAACCACCATGGACAAAAGTATACATGCTCAACCACCTAAAAGGCAAAAGAAAACCAATGACAAATGCATACTCATCCATGACACAAGCATGACATAATGCTTAACCACCATGGACAGAAGCAAACAAATCACAAATGATTAACAACCATACAGGCAAAAGCAACAAAGTTTAACCATCAAGAGCATAAGTTAAACATAAGGCTTAACCACTCAAAAAAGAAGTAAACACGCTTAACCACCTACAAAAACAAGCAAACCAATAGCAAATGCTTAACCACCATAAAGATAGAAGCAACAAAGCTTAATCATCAAAAGCAGAAGCTAAACATGATGCTTAACCCCTCAAGTTAAAAGCAACACATGCTTAACCATATTGACAGGCAAAACAACAACTTAATGCCTAATATCCGACAAAACAGAAGCTAGAGGTTAAGATTTGAAATACGGGTCAAAAGCTTGACCTAAGGGACTGGACCAGTATGGTAATATTGTCCTTAGGAGGCTACAATAGAGAGAGAAAGAGACTAAAGACAGTGAGAAAACAAGACTTAGAATATATATATTTTTAAAAAAATACTTGAAGGTTTTTTTTTGTAATATGAACAACTAAGAAAACAACCAGGGTGCATATACACAACAAAACATAAACAATCACTAGAAAAATAAGAACTGCTCACTGTGATTGCCATTAAGACTTAGGGCAACAAATAGTGGTATAAACGACTACGAGACCAGAATAAGAGACAAGGAAGGATCCAGTTGAAATTTGGGAATAATATTAATGTTGTGTTCCCTTAAGTAGGTGTTGGTGCTAGAGAAACCTCATTCATAGGACCATTTAGACCAGAAGTTGGAGCATTAAATTATTGTTAAGGAGATGGAGAAGATACTTTGCAAACAACAAAGAGAGTGGTAGCCTTGGTGACATTCAAAACCACACCAAATTGAGCACTATTTTTTTTAGGAAGGACTTCAAGCCAAAACAATAGGTACCCTTTGGCTTGGTAGTTGTGTTGATCTCTGTAACAAAGAGATAGTGAGGTCTGAAACCTAACTGGAAGCGAAGAACCGGGGAGAAGAAAAAGCCAACTCAAAGCAAACCAAGGAAAAATGTGAACTTAAGGCCTAAATTAAATAGTGATACCTAAGGAGGAATAAGGTGAACGGAAGATTAGAAATGGAATCTACAAGTGAAAATAGCCCACAACAGACAAACAATGACAACCATGACAGAGAATCTGGCGACCGATGAGATGGCTCTGCAGGCTGACCAATGCGTCAGACTAGCCAGACGTAGATGAGTACAATGGTGGCAATGGGTACTTTTGAATCATACCAGAGAGAAGTAGATATGTCAAAGAAAAAAGAAGTTGACAAAAAAGGTGGAGGCCTGTCGTTGTTTTGATGATGTTGGGACGTAGTGGGTTTTTCCAATGGTGGTAAAGCGAGTCCGGTGGTACCAGCAGTGACAACCACTGCACGATGAGAGACAACACATTTGAAAAACAAAGATTATCGTCAAAAAAGAAAAAAATCTTACTGGCCACTAAGTTAAAGCATTATGCCACCATGTCTTGTAAGGTTGGGTTATGCTAAGGGAGGCAGCTCAATTTAGAAGATCATCGGTGACTTAAATAGTGGTGGTTGGTGATAGTGGTTGATAACGGAAGATGGTTGTCGACGACGACTAGACTAGAGATGACAAAACAGGACTGAACCCGGTCTGATACCTGTGAAATTAATGGGCTACATTCTTAAGAGTCTTAGTTGTTGAACAAGGTTTGATTGAGTTAAGTTACAAAACTCAACCACAAGAATTATATGTGTGTATATATATATACATATATATATAGACCCAAGGTCACTGAGTATAAGAAAAGAAAGAGGTCTAATTACACTGAGAGATAAACAAGATTACATGGGAGAAAAGCCTAAATCTACTATGTCAGAGTAAATACGACTAAAACAACTTTATTGTTGTCACTAATACATAAGAAAATACAATATAATCTAACAAAAGATAATTAAAAAACTAGACAAACATATTGAAGATAAAAAAATATGAAAATTAGAAGCTAACGGTTTAAAAGATATTACTTCAAATAACATTTTAAAAAATGATAGAAATTATTAAAAGACTATTAAAAAAACTTATTTACTAAATAGTCAAATAATTTTTTCAGTTAATAAAAAAATTAAAAACTAACTAAAATATCTTATTTAACATGATTTTAATTTTACCATTGTAACTTTTACTTACATTATTGTTATCATTATTTATGTTATTGTTATTAAGTCCACAATCATGAATATGAACAGTAAATTTTGTTTATGTATTTAAAAATCTTTGAAATAATAGATTGGAGAAAGAAAGAGAGTTAAAGATTTTTATAAAGAAAATAAAAATGTTTATGTTGTGAAAGAACTAACACGTTGTTTGTTTCCAACAATGATATAATTTTTGAGATGACACAAAGGACTGTGTTTGGCTTGGTAGGGATGATAAAGGGAAGTAATAAGTTTAAAAATGGTAAGATTTATTTGTATTATCTTTTATTTATTTATACTTATTTCCCTATTTCTTTATTCATTTATTTTTTATTCCTCTTCAATCAAGCAATTTCATTCTATTTCTCACTTATTTTTACTTTTCTTTTTTTAATTACCATCTATTTTATTTATATCTTCTCAACCAAACACAACCTAAGAAAAATATCAATGACTCACATTTCTAACCTTTAGACCAATATTAACCTTTAACATTGATAAAAAAAAACCTAACAGTAGATTATCTAATATTGGTAGAAAAAAAATATCGGTAGAAGTTTTCTCTTAACCTCATTTAAGAAGTTTCATTCTGGACAAACCACTATTTTACACTCTTTTCTTCATCTATATAAAGAAAGAGCAGACTACCTTCTATCACAAGCATCCAAGAAAATTGATCAGTGAATTAAAAAAAGAAATGGATTAAACGAGCCTAGTATAAAGCCTTTGGTTTAGTTTTTTAAAAATGGTTTAATTCAAGAAAATGATTTAAATGGACTTAAATATAATTTAAGGGTTTCACATATTTTTTTTTCCAGGAATATAAGAATGAGAAAATTTATTACCATATATATTATAAGATAATAAAACAATTATTGCTAAATATACAATACATTTCTTTAAAATACTCAAGAATAACATTTCCATATTATATATATTCTCAGAAAAAAGTATTTTCATCGTGAAAGAAATGATTTGTGGAACAAATGCTCCTTAAGTCATTTGTTTTAGCATTTTTTTTTTAAATTTAATTTTCATCTCTTTTAAAATAAAAAAGTTCTTCTACTTGAGTACCTTTTTGGGGATATATTTTGTTGATGGACTATTTTTAATAAAATTTTCTCTCTCGATTATAACTATTTTATCTATAAGACTCAAATTCAAAATTTGACTTAAATAATATGAATTTAGTATCACTTAAACCTACAATATATTGATGTAACTTTGTATTTTTTAAATGGATATAAATTTTTTTATTAAATTTTGTATAATATGTAATAATAAAAGTACATTAATTCTTAATATGTAATTAAAATATATTATTGTACATATTAATCATAAATAAAGAAATATAAAAATATAATTTAATTACATAAATTATTATATATTAGTACATTATATATAATGCATGTATATCAGTATTATACTGTCACATTTACTATTTCGAAAAATATCAAATGTTAAATAATCAGATGGATCAAATTTGCATAATTAAAATTGTGGGGGCCAAATTCTCGAAAAAAAGAGAGACCAAATTCAAGAAATATCAATGGTTAGTGGATAAAAAACAAAAACAGTTGTTTATATATTCTTGTGCTACTAAAGTATGAATTTCTATTCAAGATAAATAACTTTTCTTACTTTGTCAAATGAAAAGTATAGAATACTCGCCAATAATTATTAAAGGGGTAATTCTATAATTCATTTGGATGACACTTTTAATTTCTTTGAGTGTACATTTTTTCAAACTATTCCCCTTACTTCCGCTGCCCCTCTCATTTTTCTTCTTCTACCTAATTACCTTCTTTTATCCCACTTATGTACCCTCTTCTTTGCATTGCGCCAGACTTTGAGCCATGCTATAAGTCAATTGTTTTTTAGAATCCAAAAGGCTACGCACGTGTTCTTCTTACCACGATTGTGTATAATGCACAACCTGACCAAAAAGACTATTCAAGGTTTTTTTTTTTTATAATTATTATCTAAAAGTTGATTTTGAATTAATATTGAAAATGAGATAAGTCGTAACATCTATTACTACTTTTAAATTAAAAGTTATATATGATATTCGACTTCTAATTTTTATTAATTTTTTAATTGAAGTAGTAAAGTATTTTATGATTTTAATTTGATTTTTTTTTTCTGATTTACGACTTCAAAATCGTAAATTTAAGTTTTTTTTAAGACTTCAAAGTCGTAATTTTTGTTATATACCTAAAGTTTGTTTTTTCAAATATTATTTTAAAAAAATTGTAGATAATTTTTTATTTAATTATTTAATAAATGTATTTTTATTTTTTTAGTTTTATTTAATATTTTTTTATATTTTTTGATATGGTTTTATTTAATATTTTTCATATTTTTTAAATGTTGTTTTATTTAATATATTTTTATATTATTTTACTAATATTAAAAATTATTATTTATTTGATGTTATGACTTATCTTATTTTCAATATTAATTTAAAATGGATCGATAATTAACGAAAAATAATATCCTCAATGCTGGTTTTGCTGCACAACCTGCTACGCCCAAAATGCGGTTTGACATTCTTTGGCATGGAAACCATTTTGTCAAAAAGGGATAGTGAATCCATGTATGCAAAACAGACCCCCACGTTCTTTGATATTCTTTCCACACACATCTTCCTTGATTCAAGGACACCTAATTAACAAAATATTCATTTTCCATCACTAAATCCCTGAAAGGAACACTTAAATCAAGGCATGATATGAATCCTCCACCTTTGGCTGGCTCCAAAAAACATTGTTTAACAATTAATTAGGGCTAATCAATCAAAGGGTGCGTCTAGACTGTTTGGTTTAGGAATTAGTAGGAATTAGGCAAAAGACAAATTATTTTGACCCCATACTTTGCCCACTTGTTTTGACAAAGTTGGAGATAAAGAAAAAAGGGACCATTAGACACAATTACATGCGACAAAAGACTTCAAATTTGAAGTCCATTATTGAAGAGTAAAAAATACGTTTGTCTGGCTTCCATATACATGCATTGGGTGTACAGTTATATATTAATAGTTCTCCTAGCTAGTATAGAATGAATTTATCATAAAATAATATATTTTGAAAATGATTACATGGTATTTCATATATTTTTGGGTACATATATCATGTTGTAATTTGTATAGTAAAATCACAAATTAACACGATCTTGGCTGCATCTTTATTCAAGCATATACCTTTTTTCCCCCACTTACACTTCTTTTGGCTATAACAAGCCAGAAAATTAAACTACAGTACATTCAGAATTCACGTAGCTCCAATCATCATGCCTCCCTGGTACGTATCAGTATGATGGAAATCGTTTCACCCGGAAGAAAAACCTAATCATTGAACATTTGACCTTAATTACAAGGTATATTTGGAAAAATGTAAAAACAAACCGCATAAGAATGAAGGAATACCTCAATATTATAAAACATATGAAAGTATATATATATATATATATATATATATATATATATATATATATATATCAACAAATGTGTCAAGTTCATCTTGTCACTTATAAATGTTCATTCTCGGAGAATACGAAGCACCATGATTGGTTTCACATAAAAATATTAGGTTTAGTAAGATCACAATATATTATGGAATAAAGCTTCCATGAAATCGACCAATTTCATATATCGTTAACTGACTAACAATGTTTATTATTATTTGTGACAAAATATTCTCACACTAACTATTTGAATAATTGAATATGAGATTATTTTTAACCCAGGCTATATAGTAAGATTGTCTTTTTCTACATGCATGCGCATGTCTTTTAAATTGGATTTATAATATTACTATTATAATTACTATTTCTTAATCAATAAGTTCAAAATAATTTACGACTTAAGCATGGCGAATAATGTTTTTTTGAATCCATCACTTTATTTATTAAATAATAAAAATATACTTAATAATATTTCTAGGAGATACCAATTCTTTAAATGCATCTTAATTTCTCGACTTAGTAGTACTGATACTTTGGGTTCATAAAAAAAATAAAACATATTTTTGAATGTTTTATCTTTTGAATTTAGTAAGGATTTTTTTGGAAAAAAAAATTAAGCTTCAACTTTAATTTGTCTAAGAATCAAGCAGGAGGTTGATTCCTCAAATACATATTAAATATGTCAGGTATTTTATTGTAAAACCATTAGTAACTATTAAGTTCTAATTGTTGTGTAATTAAAATTTTGCATTTTGGAAGGGCCCCACGTTACACGAGAAAAAAAGTTAAAAAACATAATGAAGGAAAAAATTGAAAGAGACACGAAATCAAATCCTAATACCAAATGAGGATCCAAGGAGGAAATGTGATTAGAGTTATTTCCCCCCCTCTAGAAGCTCGTACATGGAATGGAAGTATGGGTTTGAAAAAGGTTTGTTAATAGTTTGATAATTTAGAAAATTAAAGAAAAGGTATTCAATATTTTACTTCATAAATTGGTAAACATACAGGCAGTGACATCAATGGTTTATTGGTCAATTAGACAAAAAAAATACGCCTCACCATGACTTCAGAAAAGAAAAAGAGGAGAGTGTTTTCCTTAAATTTTAGGGAAAAAGGTACTGTTTATGTAAAATAAAATTTATTTTCATGACAATATAGATAATATTAAAATATTAGTGACAGATTTTCCAGAAATTTACTAGAATGTTCATATTTGAAGATAGAACCAGAATTCTCATGAAAAAAAAAATCCATTGTGGGTAATATAGCTTAAACGGATTAACAAGTCTCCTTTTTTTTTTTTTTAAAGGAAACTAATTGAATTAAAATATTATAACTCGTACCAAAATAATCTATACCATGAAGGGTTTATCAATGGGTGATCATGAATTATATATATATATATATATATATATGTATGTATGGGGGCCTGTTTGGATGTTAGCTTCTCTAGAAGCACTTCTAGAAGAGAAAAGTAAGGAGAAAAAAATGAAATGAGCTTTTCCATAAGTAAAAATAAGCTCTCCATTAGCTAATTTGTAGATGTCATCTCATTTTTTAGAGAAGTTACATTGGTGGCTTCTATAAATTAGCTAATGGAGAGCTTATTTTTACTTATGGAGAAGTTCATCTCATTTTTTTCTCTTATTTTCTTCTTCTAAAAGTATTTCTAGAGAAACTTATCCAAATAGACCCAATATATATATATATATATATATATATATATATATATATATATATATATTAGAACTTTCTACAGTCAGTTACGTGCGTATATATAAGACCAAGGTAGACCAACCTATATGAAAACAAAATAAAACCTTTCCCTCACAAAGTTTAGTCCACCTAATTCCCTATCTTCAAGGATTAAATAAAACCAAGCATGAAGATAGGGACAATGAAACTGGGGCCTATCTCCATTAGTCATCATATATTCCCTAGATAGAATTGGACTTGCTAGCTAAAAAAAAGAAGAATGTGTTATGTGTATCGCCCAATAGTTTACTTTACCCTATAAAGAAGTGGTTTGGATTGACTTCCTCGTGCATCACTAGTTCGTATTCGTATATATACACTATATCGTGTGTCATTCCCTCATTATCATATTAATTAACAATATGAATTATATTGGTCATAAACTACATGCCATAGCTAATATATTTTTGACTTGCTAATTTTAATTATTGCATGCAAGTCACCTGTCACTCTGATATGTGCATTCACATTATATGGAATAAAATTTTTATTAATCATCTACATCGATCGCTCTCCCTTGACGTCAAATCACACTTACTCTGTGTATCACCTTTTTTTTCAAATGCACTACATTATTACACTAAATAACAGTAGTCTAATATATAAACGAACGTACAGATATCAGAGCATAGATAAATACTAGTGAATGAATTGTGCTATATGTGTGTTCCATGCATGCATATGGTTCTCTTCACCGACCTTAGTGACTATGTACACATACCCAAATCAAATTTGACGAGATTTTTTTAGGAAATAAGTGACGAATTTTATTCTTCACACGTTAATTTAGTCTTTAAAAGTAGTGATATGATAAAAAAAAATTACTGAAAGTCCTTATACTATTGTTTTAAAAAAATTCTTAAACTTAACTAATCATTGTTATTTTAGTTTAAAAAATATGTTATTATTGCCACTTAATTTTACAACGACTTTTTGAATTTTAGACTAAAATCAATTAGAAATTATACTTTTAGGGACCTTTTTGTTTTTATACTATTTTCAAAGACTAAATAACTTAATAACACCTCATAATTTTAAAGACAAAATGGATCGTTTACTCTCTATTACGGATAACATCTACACCCAATCATTGAGTTTAAATCTAATTTTTATCCTTTATTTTTGGCAGAAAGAAAAAATAACCAGATTTGTTTAAGAAAGGTATACGTTCACTATTTTCTTTTAAGCTTAAAAATAGATCCTAAATAGGGATAAATTTTAGTGGAGTCTAAAAACATTTATAACTTTATAAAAAATTGCCCAGAATCGTTGGAATACCAGTTTTCATCGGTTTCATAAATTCTTGACCGGTTCACGAGTTCAATCCACCCGATTTTAAGGATTGCCTGAATTGGTTATTTAGATTTTAGACTGTTCCTTGATCGAATTCATCAGTCAGGTTCGATTTTAAAAACTATATTATTCATCAATCAAACTATTCACTAAAAAAATTCAAATAATCAATAAGTTTCATTTCTTTTTCTAAAGAAACTATAAACATTTAATAATATCTTTTGAAATTTTTAAACAAGGGTGATTATTATTACTATTTTTCGCTAGTTATATATCTAACATCACGATCACCTGTGACACTTGCTATGTGAATCCATTATTTTCCGCATATAGCTAACGTTACTATCTCTTAAATAAATAAATAAAAGAAGCTAACTGTGCTACTAAAGAAAAAGACAAACTCAGGTGAACAAACATCTTTAAAATGTTCAGTAGTATTTTTTTTTTCTAACAAAAATGTTTAACAGTATATAATGTTGTGTTTGATTTAGAGGATAAAAATAAAAAAAGATGAAAATAAAAGATAAATATTTAAATTAAAGTAAAATACAAAAGGTGTGAGACCCACTAAAAATTCATATTATTTTATTTTTTCCTCTATTTTTCTCCTCTTCACTCAACCAAACACAGTCATGTTTAAAATTGTTTGGTTTATTTTTTTTTTTAAGAAACACAGTTTTATTACTAAATAGTTTATTTTTTATTTTTTATAACGAAACAATTATATAAAAAGTAAAAACATTAAACATATAAAAAACACCCTCTTAGATTACTCAAGTTTTATTGATACCCCATTGTTCCATTATCTTGCAATCAGATATGTGTAGACTGTGGAGCTTGTTTTGAATGCCACCATACAATATGTCAAAGTTGGATATTTGATGAAGGACTATCGATCACAGCAGTTGTTTTTTGGTTAAAAGGCACACCGGAAACTTCTCTTAATCGAAAGCACACAGACATAGGATAATAAATTCAAACTTTTGTTTTTAAGCTAATTTAAATTCAATGCCTTGAGAATGTAAAGTCAAGGTGGTAGGTACCTCTACTTCAATCATTGTTCATTCCCTTGACATGTTTTGAAAGTCCTAATATTCTATTCACTTTTTATTCATGTTTACGGTCCATATATTCCACTTAATTATTCTGGGGTACAAGTGAACAAAATTATAATAACGTTATTTTATTTTAATTAATCAAATCGTCAACGCATTCAAATTATATGTATATATTTTGTTATGTATCTTCTTAAGCCCAAGATCCAAGCCCAACCGTGTGAAGGTTCATGCTTCTTTCAAGTTTCAAGTCATCCTCCACCCTAGTTATCCCATTTCTCTCTGTAAAACCCTATACATGCTCTTTTCGAAGGCATGTTCTTTTCACTACTATGCTAAAAGCCTGAAACACGGCTAAAATCCTTACTAATTTGAGCGTATTTACAGGTAACTAACTATACAGCATGCAATAAACCTTTCGCCTGATTTCATCCTATCATTGCCGATATCTAGCTGAATCATTGTGCCCAGTTCTCTGAAGAACATTCTTACAATTTAAACTTAGGATAAATGACGGTACATCTTTTATATTTTCGTAATTTCTTAATTTACTCCCCTTTACTAATTTTTTAGTATCACTAAACCCCTTAAAGCATAAGTAAAAAATGCTATTATTACTATTAAAATCATGCTTAAAATCCAAAATCGTAGCTAAATCAAGTAAAAATAAAGTACAAACGGATTTAATGGTTATAAAATAGGTTAAATTAGTTTATTGATTTGATTCTCTAATTTTTAAAATCGATTTAATTTAATCATGTCATCTAAATTGAACCAACGATGTGAAAAAATTGTACTTTGTATTTATTTAAAATCACTTATTAACGATTTTAAATTATTACAAAATACACATTTAGACAATAGAACCACTTAAATTAATTTAGATGATGAGATCAAATTGAACTAGTTTTAAAAATGAGAATTAAATGTACCAAAAAAATTATAGGACTAAATCAAACTAATTTTAAAATTTAGAAAATCAAATTGAATCTAAAAAAATAAAGGAAAAATCAAACATAAAAAGTAAATCAAATGTAAAAAGTAAATTAGAAGGAAAAAAACTAATTTAACCTAAAAAATAAAAGTGATTTAGTGCTATAAAGAATAATTTTTTTTTTAAAAAAACAAGAGTCGGTGTGTGTCTTGTACGGGATGGGTTCGATTCTTGCTAAAAATTTTAGAAACTCTAATTTCTCTTTGGTTCCAAATTTCCAATTTTCAAGTACTCGTGAGCTAATAGAAATAGAAACCAATTGGTATATCGGTATTGCAGTGCTACAATACAGTGACTACACTTCTCACTTTTTTAAACACAGGCGTGGAGTAATGGGTGTTAGAATCCCTTTAACTTAATTTTATAGTAAAACTAATTTTGAATAAATTAGTATTTATATAAAATATTTTAAAAATCAGTTGAAAAGAGTTGTTGTTTGATCGGTAAACTCACATTCAACGTAACTTTCGAGACAGCAGACTCGTATATAAAGCTAAACTCCAAGTCTAAGAGGATGAAAAATCCAAAAACCATAAAAGTCCCTGCATCCCAAAATCCTCCCACTTTTAATATGATCAAACATATTTGTTAATACAGCACTGGAATGAACTGGTTGCAGCTATTTTCATCGGTCCCAGGCCAACAATTGGCAGTAACAGACCTTGACCATGGGATCAGAAATGCAACTAAGCATGAATTTATTTCTTTTCCTAAACATTGTCATTGAAATTGGTTTCATGAAGTTGTATGATTACTTCAACAGGATTTGTGAACTTTCCACTTAAAACTCCTTTTACACCTTCCTATAACATTATAACCTTTCTACTAAAACAAAAAACTTATCCCACTAGGTATAGTCTAACATTGCCAGAAAATCATTTTCTTTTCAAAATTATGGTAAATCCTTGGCTCTGACACCATCTCAAAACTGGAGTAGACAGTGTTAGTTTAAACCTCATTCAAGTGCCTAATTACATTGTTTGATTGCAGCCAAGTGTTCTAGAATCTAATATGTATCAGGCAACAAAACAAGTCAAATTTGTCAGCTATTATAAGTGATAAAGGGCATGGGCAATATGTGTATCAAATCAATCAGTTAATATTTCCCTTTAAGAAACGTTAACAAGGAATTTTATTTCTTCCAAGGAGAAACATGGGTCCATGACAGCAGAAATAGCCAGAAATAAAGTATAAAAAGTCTGAAGTAGTCTTTGAACAAACATTCCAAGGTAACTTTGATCCATACAATAGCAAAACAAGAAATAACATCTGTCCCAAGCAAAGGTTCCTGTCAAAAGTTAAAAGTACATGAACCAAAATGCATTTAGAAAGTGCAAAAACTCAATAGAGAATTTTGGGGATGTAAGAAGATCAACACAGAATGTAAACAATATCAAGGAGGAAACGAAACCTACAAAGACAGACCCTCAAAGCATATAAGTATAACTACTATTAGTCTTTGTTATTACTTATAAGGCAGAACAGTTATATATCATTTGTGATTTCCAAGTCCGACAGGAAGCACATTATATAAATATCACCGCACCTCCAGCTTGGAGAGAAACAAGTGACCAACAGAATTACAGATTCCACAGTAAGCTAAATTCACTTATTCATGATAGCACTATCTTGAGGCAAAATATTTAATTAAAAAGGAGTAAAGATAGTTTGCTTAATTGTTCACTATGCTTCAGAGCCTTTATAATTACAACTTAAAAGTTTATCTAAAGCATCATGAGCCTGAGGGATGAGACAACACAGCCTCTTATTGTGTCACAAAGGTAATATTGTCAACAACCTAAGCAAACCCCATAAGAACACAAAGAAAAGCAGCAAAAGAATCACGAGGGAGAGAGAAGAGTGAAAAGTAGACTGAGTTCAAGATCTATCATCTAACTTAAAACCAACTAAGTTTATATTCTGACTTGTGAGAAGTTTCCATTACAATTAATATTTTAACATTTTGAGTACGTGAGTTAGGGTAACTCTAGTTTATCTTGCAAACCCTTGATGTTTGCTGTCCAAATAATTTATAATTTGATTCCTGTATGCAGAGGTAACCGAATTCACAATACAAATAATACGATGTACAAAGATAAAGCTCAAGGTGGCAATCCTACTCCCCTGCAGCCAGCATTGTGATTAACGATATACTAAATACCCCAAACCATCATCAATATGAAGGGTTATTTTTCAGCCATGAAACTAGTCGCATATTTACTAATTAACTAACTAAAATAAAGACATATATCCCAGAAAATTCAGTAATCCTAGTTAGTAATAGAGAAACAGCACCCTAATTGAATTGGTATAACAGCGTCAATCGCTCACCCTCGAAGAATTAAGAATCTGGAATCCAGAAATCCTAACTCCCGATTAGTGAGAAAGCGAGATAATTGAAGGAAAAAAAGAAAGAAAGAAAGAAGAGAGAAGCTTACAGTGAATGAATCAGGCATTGGCGGGTTTGGGAAGCGGGATAAGGGGTTGTTTGGCGTTAGCCTTTTGTTGTTGTTCGCGGATCTTCTGCATCTGGAGCATTCTCTCCATGACGAGCTCGTACTCGCACTTTTCGTAGGAGTGACGCTCGTTCTCGCACTTCCATGGGAGGTAGAACTCGGCCTGCCTGCATTTGTTGAGAGGGATGAGCAAGTGGGCGCACTGGTCCCTGTACGCCAGCGGAACCCTAGCCTCCACCATCTCCTCCTGCGTCGCTATCATCTTCTTCGATGACCCTTCAACTTCCATCTCCCCTCTTTCTCTGATCTATCGCCTCTCTCTACTCTTTTTTCCAATTCAACTCTCTCTTCTCTTCGCCAGGGTTATATGCTTTCATCGTCCTTACTCTAATATATCAAGAATCATTGGGCAGGGACAACTTTTTCATTTTCCTCAAAATAAATATTTTTTATTTTTAAAAAAATTAGAGTTATGTGTATTTTTATTGATTATTTATTAGATTATATAATTTAATTAAAATAATATGATGATTTTATTATAATGGAAGAAAAATTAATCTAAAAAAAATAAGATTTTCATTTTCTTATAATTTTATTTTATGAAAATTGATTAAAAATTATTTTAAAAAACATTTTTTAAATACATATTAAGTACGATAAATTAAGTCTTTCAACAAGAAAATTTCCACTTCCATCCTACATTATTGTAATGTAAATTGCTAATGGCAATTTTGTTATTTACTTATGTGGATTAAGTTTATGAATTTGATTACAACCTACTATTCATAATATTTTTTTTATTTATTTGGATACACATCCTCACTCAACTTTTTCTATTTTTTAAAATAAAATATGTTTAACCGTCTTAAACTTTACTTTTTTGGTAGACACCATTGATTGATCTTTAACTTTACTTTCTTTACAAATAAATATTTTATCTGATTTTGTCTCAAATGATCCTATTCTTTTTACATATAAACACTTTCATTTCATTTTCATCTTAAATTATTATTTAGATTTTTTTCCTTTTGTAACAAGAGAGGCCGAACCGAACTATTACCGTGGCCCAACTCAATTCACTGTATTCACAGCATATTGGCCCGAATAAACAAACCCAACCTAAATGGAAGGTTCGATGATGAACAGAAAATACTATGTTGACATCCCCCCAAAAAAAATAAAAGGAAGTACTACATGTACAACTACCAGAACAAGAGAGATGGAGGAAATAATAGCTTTTATAATTTCTATATACCTAACCTTTTGCTTTAAATAAATGTTATTGAAGAATTTTAGTAGTATCTCTCTTTTCAGTTACAAGAATTTTAGTACTCCCACTGCTCTATCTTCAAACAATCCTAGAAGACTCATATTTTAAGGGAACTAACCGGGAAAATTGACCAATGAATGATCATTTCAATTTACAAGGTCAAAGAATAAAAACCATAGACTTAAATGTGCAGCAAGACTCGAGGAGAGTAACTCAAACTATGTACCTAAATGAATCCGTCTTTCAATAATTCATTTATTATATGACAAATATTAATCAGTATTTTTGACCGTATTAATTAAGAAATTTAAACTAAAAATATTTTTATTGGAAGAAAAAAAAGTATACTACTTAATAATCTTTTTTGCATTCTTTTATAATTTTTATATTAAATATTTTTCTCTTTTAGTTTCTTAACTACCCTATCCTAAGGGTACTGTTAACAAAACCCTATTAATAATTAATATTGTAATTTTATATTAGTATCATTACGGGTGGTACACGAGAAAAGACATTCCAAAAAAATATGAAAAATGCTAACAAATATTCTTAGAGTATTAGTTAAAAAATTAAATAGATAATTTTTTTATTGGAATACACAAAATTGTATTACATATGACTTTTTTTACGCTCTCTTATGATTTTTATAATAAATATTTTTTTCTTTTAATTTCTTAATTAATATCTTAAAGGTACCAATTAGAAAGACCCAAAATATATTTGAAAATTTATTGTTTGATTAAAAAATTAAGAAAATAAATTTAAATTCTCTTATAATATCTACTGTTAATTGACATTTTTTTTAAATGAAGAAACTTTAATATTTTTTTATGTTTTTAAAATATTACATACATTTATTTCTTCACTTTATACTTTCTTCAAAAATAGTACAACAAAAAAAAATTCTAGAGACATTTTTTGAACTTTTTACTTTATTTAAATTTTTATTTAGTCTCTCTAGTTCACTACTTTTATTGTCTATGGAAACAAACAAAAAAGTATTTTTTGTTATTTTAAAATTTAAGATAGAAAATCTTAATAAACATTTTTACGTCATTGAGTTAAGAATTAAAAGCGACAAACTTCTATGTTTTTTTCCTACAGACTCTAACGTGATTTTTAATACAATTTCATTATAATTTTTATTTATTTATTTCCTAATAATAACCTCTTTTTTCTAAAAAAAAAAATTCTTAAATAATAATCTTAAGAAACTTTTAATAATACTCCTAATAAAAAAGTGTTGAGTTTAACTGTATAAGCTTTCCCCGCAAAATTTGTTCCAAGGGTTAATCTTGACAATTCAGTAGGTGGCACGTACTTATTTAGATCACGAAAAGAATAGCTTCACTTGCTCATTTGTTACCTTGAATACTTAAATACAAGAGTGACACCATCTTCACTTCAAACTGCATGCATGGCTGCTCATCGTCCAGGGAGGGATGCTACCCTGCCAATCCGTTTCTTCAAGATTATTCTTAAAACTAATCTTGAAAGGCTTGTAAGCATTCCTACTTAGGCTTCTAGCACACAAAAAACTTTATACATTGTAGCATATGTACCTTTTTCTCACATATATATGTGTGTCTGATATTTGAAATATTTGCTATTGATATTAGATTGAACTTACATGTAGATATAAGCAATAGAAATTTGATTACAGAAAGTAAGTGCTGCATATGAGCATTATTACACGCTAACCAACTGGTTCTTAATTTGTAGAAAATACCTAACAAGTTTACAAGAAAATATGGAGGAGGCTTGCCAAATCCAGTGTTTATCAAGCCTTTGGATGGCACTCAATGGAAAGTGAATTGGACAAAACAGAACGGTGAGGTTTGGTTCGAAAAAGGTTGGAAAGAATTTGTTGAACATTACTCCCTAGATCACGGACATTTGATTTTCTTCACATATGAAGGAACTTCTCAGATTGATGTACTCATACTTGACCAAAGTGCACTAGAGATAGACTATCCTTGTGACACTTGTGATGAAAATGAAATCCTCGATCATACTCATGAGGCACCCGATATAATTTATGGTGAATGGCCAGATCAGAAGGCTGAAAAAATGAGAGGTAAGGATTCATTGTTTATTTCATCCTTTTGTTGATATTGCTCGATGAGATCTTCTATTAAACTTTTCATTCGAGACTTGTGGATGATTTATGATCCCCAAAAACGAAATGTCTACTCCCTTCAGTATATCCTATGTATATATACAAAAGAGGACCCATAATCAAATAATTTAAGAAATCATACCTTAATCTCATGTTATCAATGTTTTCTTTTATCGACAAATGTTAATTATTAATTTTTGTTAGTGGGGGGATTCGGACCCGTGATGTCTCCCCCCTTCCCTTCTCTCTTCACCACTAGACCGACCTTAATATCTCCTAAGTATCTCGTTATATAACAAAGAAGCAATCATATTTAATGATGGCAATAAACATCAAGTAGTAGCATTCATTTTTACATTATCAGTATCATGTTGGATCAAAATTTTGTGTTTGTGATATCTAATAAAAGCAAGTGTTTCTATTCACTAAGCATCGAATTTCAAAATTTTCAACTTTTCCACAAGTCTTTCTTTTGCATTCCACAGGTGAAGAGCCTATTGAAAGAACTTCGTCGCTGAATAGGCCAACGGAAAGTAGAGAAAAGGAAGTAGCAAGCAATTTCATCTCATACAATCCTTTCTTCACGGTTTTCATAAAGCCTGTTCATGTAGCAGCAGGCCGGCTGGTAGGATTAAACATGAAACATACATTCATTTAGTCCTCGGTTCTGTTGTAAGTTCTAACTCTACTAAAACTATAATATTATGCAGTATTTACCAGATTTGAAAGGTATTATTGAGAACAAGGAGAAGTATCTGAAGCTGCAGGTTGGGGAAAGATCATGGAATGTTAAGTTGTTCCCTAGTAACAGCTCTTGTCATCCGAGGCTCTCTGCTGGTTGGCCCTCGTTTGCAAGTGAAAGTGAATTGCATCCAGGAGACGTTTGTGTATTTGAACTGATTAACAGGGAGGATTCGGTTTTTAAAGTTCATGTCTTCAAAAGGCACTGTTAATTTCTCCGCTTGGAGCTGTTGTTTGTTGAGAAATTTGAAGAAATATAATAGAGGAACAAGTTAACTCTAACAGGGAGGATTCGGTTTTTAAAGTTCATGTCTTCAAAAGGCACTGTTAATTTCTCCGCTTGGAGCTGTTGTTTGTTGAGAAATTTGAAGAAATATAATAGAGGAACAAGTTAACTCTAATAGTTCATAGCTAGTTTGTTATAGTTAGCATAATTAGTTGATTCCGTTAGACAGTTAGATGAAATTGCATGGTGTTGCTGACACAGTTAAACCATTACAGCTAAGTGAATAAACCAATTATGTAAGTAAAACAAACTAGTCATTAGAGTTAACTTGCTCTTTTATTAAAATATGACATTTCATTAAGTGACCTATGATGATTATTGTTAATTTTGAAATATTTTAAGAAAGAATTTGTGGTCAATGAGATTGCCATTACTAAATTTGGGATGGAACTGCATATCACCAGGAGCTAGAACTATATACGGAGCTAGGAGCTCTTTCTCCTAGTCCTAGGGGTGTGTTTGGCCAATGCATCGTGAAAGTTCTTGATGTAATTAAATCAAACTTTATAATTTGTCTTCAAATTGATTGTTGTTATTAATAAGGAATGGATCATATTACCATGAAGCAACAGAGTACATGAAAGACAATTACAGCAAACACATGCATTTCAACATCTACTACTCATGTAGTGCAGTAAATGTTATTCTTTGATCTCAGAATGACAGAATTCCTCAAATAGACAAGCCTATTTTTATCCTAAAAAATTAAAATAGGCATAATGTAATAATAGACAATTAGTTAAATGCCAAATAGTTACAGGTATCATGCCTTCATTCTCATCAATTTATTAACGTATCTAACAGTAAATCTAATGTGCAGACAAAAAAAGAAAAAACAGTAAATCTAATGCTTCACTGGTATACCTCTATTTTACTGCTTCACCTTAGACTCTGCAATGTAATATTTACGGAGTTTTAAGTCGTTGTTTTGATTTCACAGTCAATATTAAATACGTGAAACTACCTCTTTTTCTTATTTTTGGTAAATAACGCGGGAACATTTGGTTTGCCTTTGTTTTTTCATGAATGTTGAATTACCGAAAGTATGGCATCATTGTCTCTGACTCTCTGTAATCAAGTACTTAGTGTATTTTCTTATTTACTTAAAAACATAATAGTTATGACACGGTTAATAGTTATGATTAACTTTATTTAATGCTCTTATCTAAATTTATATCAATTGAATATTTCTTGATCAGTAACCACAACTTAAAAGACCATTGTTTTGAAACCAAGAAAATACTATTTTAGCAAAAGGTAATTTCCTTGATCTTGTCTGTCTTGTACTCTTGTAGCATTAGTTGTTCCAATAATAATGTTACTCCATACTCGAACCTATATTTTTGCTGTTAAAATAATTCGAAAATCAAAATAATAGTGAGCTTTATAATATAAGTGGATCGAACTATGGGAGCTTTTTATTTCAGACTTAACTCTTTCAGTTTGATGGGAGGTGTATCCTAGTAGCAAATAATATTTTTTAATGAAAAATTAAAGCTAATCTGATTTTCAAATCAGAGGCACTAGTTGGGAGCTAATTTATAATATAAGGTTTTGCTACACAATACATAATTTCTAACATATATTAGATAACTCAAATTTATAATGTTTTCCACAATCTGTATTCATTTGTCCATGCACTTGCTTTAAATAATTTAATTGGCTCATAAACTATAATTTTTTTTCCAAAATCTGTATTCCCAATGTTTTTTATTCCTGTGATGTAAACTTTCCTAAAATAGTTGTTGGTTTTTAATTATGGCAGAGAATGAATAAAACAGAGAGTGTGATGGAATATGATATTTTTATTGAATTCAAAACCTACATATATAAGCTGAAAAAATAACTAACAACTGAAAATATAATTTCCTAATAAGATTTTGTCCTTTAATCAAGGCACTATCCATAACAAACTAAACAACCTCCTAAAACTATGAAAAACAAACTTTGACTTCTTATTTAAAATAAAATAAATAGATAATTTTAAGATAACAGCCGTTCTAAAAGCAACCGCTAACACTCCTCCTTGCTTTAGATACTGCAAACATTAATCTTCTTCCTTAAAAAACTCAAATTTGCTAACAGAAAGTTTGTTGAATATTTTCCTGAGGTGTACTCCTTGTCATTATCAAATCTTAGAATCTGAATTTGCTTGCCACTTTGATTTTCTACTAATTTTTTGAACTTCCAAAACGCTTCAGCCACTACTAATGAAGAAGCTTTTTTAGGTCCAGATATATCTGTGTGGACTAACTGCTGCTTAAGAGTGACTCTTTTTGCTGTCCTCAGAAATGACTTCTTTTTTTGCTTTTCGAATAGACAAGCCTTGCAAGTTGGTATGTGATCATCAAGTTCTGAAAATCATCTGCAATTCTCTCGGACTTCATTTGCAGCAACCCTTGATGGTGATAATGTCCGAGCCTTTTGTATCAAACTTCTGTGATGCTTTCTTTGATTAGAAAAGCAGCTTGCTCTTCCTCCAAAGGATTTAGAGCAAAACTTTTCCCTTTCATTTTTACTTTAAAGATATCCTGATTAGCTGCATCTCTAATCAGGCAAAAATTGTCTTCAAAAATAACTTTGAAGTCTCTTTCAATCAATTGGCCAACACTCAACAGATTTTGTTGAATTTCGGGTACAAAAAGGACATCAGGAATAAATTTTTTACCTGAGCTACTTGTTATTGCAACAGTCCCCTTTCCTTTGACTGAAATATAATCACCATTGCCTATTTTGACTTTGGTAATGTTGGTTGGCTTTAAATCTTTGAAAAGCTTCATGTCATTGGTCATATGATTTGTGCAACCACTGTCAATCAGCCAACTCTCACTTTCTTCGCTGCTTGCAAAACACCTGGCCACAAAGTGTTGATCATCCTCCTCCTCTTGATCAACGACCTTAGCTTCTTCCTCTTGATGTTGATTTTTGCTCTTGCATATGATTGCTTCATGCCCCATTTGATTGCACTTGATGCATTTAGCATTAGGTCTCTGCCAACATCTGAATGGAGGGTGACCATTTTGCCATAATGCTGACAAGGTGGGTAACTTTTCTTTTCACCCTTTCCTTTGTTGTAATCAGTTGCACTGCTCTGACTGTTGTCTGGATGATTCTTCTTAAAGTTTTTAGCTTGTTGGCTCTTGGCTAGAAGAGCACCTTCAACAGCATGATCTTCCCTCATCAATCTTCTCTGCTCTTGGGCTTGGAGAGCATGTAGCACTTCTGCAAAAGTAATTTTAGACAGATCTTTTGTGTTCTCCAACGAAGCAATAGATGCTTCGTACCTCTCTGGCACTGTTACCAGAATTTTCTCAACAATCCTGGAATCTGCAAAATTACCGCCCAGTAACTTTATCTTGTTGGCAATGCCCAACAATCTGTCTGAGTATTCCTTGATTGTGTTAGATTCTTTCATCCTCTGAAGCTCAAATTCCCTCATTAAGTTAAGCACCTACATGCTTCTAATTCTTTCATCTCCAACATATTCCGCCTTTAGATAGTCCCAAATCGATTTTGCCGATTTGAGAGTCATGACCCTAGTAAAGATCGTTGTAGAGATACCAGCAAAAATACATGATTTTGCCTTTGCTTTTCGGCTTTTTTTCTCCTTATGATTCTTGATCTGGGCCATGGTGGGATTGTCCGATAGTGGAAAGACTTCATAATCCTCTTCTACAGCTTCCCAAAGATCAAAAGCTTCTAGGTAAGCCTCCATTTTGACGGCCCAAAGATCATAGTTTTCCCCATTGAAAATTGGAAGAGCTACTTGGGAAAAACTTCTTTCAGAATCCATTCTATAGGTCCCGTAAGAAAAGGGCTCTTGATATTAATTGTTGGTTTTTAATTATGGCAGAGAATGAATAAATCAGACAGTGTGATGGAAGAGGATATTTTTATTGAATTCAAAACCTACATATATAGGCTGAAAAAATAACTAACAACTGAAAATATAATTTCCTAATAAGATTTTGTCCTTTAATCAAGGCATTATCCATAACAAACTAAACAACCTCCTAAAACTATGAAAAACAAACTTTAACTTCTTATTTAAAATAAAATAAATAGATAATTTCAAAATAACAGTAGTTCTAAAAGCAAGCAACAGCTAACAATAGTGATGCAAGTTGTCTTTGACTCTTAGCTCAATAAGTTAAAGGAATCTTATGCTTTTTCCTTCTTGATGTTGAATGTATTGCTTCACCATACTAGCAAACTCGACACAAAAGAATAACCGATGACCCAATGTATTGCTTCTCACTTTCCATATTCGTTGCTTGGAATCACATTAATTCGATAGTCCTTTGACATTAATAATTGATATTCAATTTAAGGAACCTGTTTCTTTCTCTCATATGGGCACGGTGATAGGGGATGCTACCATGTATAGAAAATTAAGAGACCTTTGCTTGGGAGGGTTAATACTTAATAGTAGTACTACATAAATGAATCAATAGCTTCACTTGCTTTGTGAAGAATTTACTTAAAGAGGGGTATCTTGCTACACGAGTGACACAACATATCTCCACTTCAAACTGCATCATCCATGGCAAATCAACCACAGGGAAGGATGCTATCCTGCCTATCCGTTTCTGCAAGACTATTCTTAAAACTAATCTTCAAAGGCTTGTAAGTGTTCTTATTCTTATTTATATATATAGGCTTCTCTAAAACAATGGTATATTGAGGTCAATTACACATAGAGACTAGTAAAGTGTTGCATGTGACCGTTGTTATACACACTAACCATAACAGATTTTTTATTTTTTATTTTTCCAGAAAATACCCAACACGTTTACAATGAGATATTCAGGTGGGTTGCCAAATGCAGTGTTTATGAAACCTCCGGAAGGCACCGAATGGGAAGTGTATTGGGCGAAACATAGTGGTGAGATTTGGTTCGAAAAGGGTGGAAAGAATTTGTTGAGCATTATTCCCTATATCAAGGCATTTTATTTTCTTTAAATGTGAAGGAACTTCCCATATTGATGTTCTTATACTTCACAACCAAACTGCTCTGGAAATAGACTATCCTTCTTGTCACAATAATGGTGATGGAAATGTCACCCTTGACAATAGAGATCATGTTGAATGGTCAGACCAGAAGCCTAAACCAATGAGAGGTACGGATTCATTGTTATTTTATCCTTTAATTCATATTGCAAGGTGCCAGCATCCGTTAGACTTTACATTTCTTCTCCCTTCAGTATCCTATCTATGTGTATGGACAGAACAAAACAAAAACCCATAAACAAATTATACCCTAAAATCTCATGATATAAAAGCTATTTTTTAATAAATTAAATTGAGTATATCTTTATATAACACAGAAGTATCATATTTAATGATGGTAGTAAACATGGAAGTAGTACTAACAGTAGCATTAGGATCAAATTTTCTGTTCACGATATGATTGATATCTAATAGTAAAGAGAAAATATAGTTCAAAATTCACACCAAACATGGAATTTAAAAAAAATTCAAGATGTCTTTAACCGGGTGAGGCTTCTTTGTTTTGCATTCCACATGTGAAAAGCCTACTCAAAGAACTTCATCGTTGAACAGGCCAACGCATAGCACAGGAAGTAGCAAGCAATTTCATCTCAAACAATCGTTTTTTCACAATTTACATAAAGCCTTTTAGGCTTTGTTTGGGAGTTAGGAGGGGAAGGAAAAGAAAGAGATTCAAGGGGAAGGGAGGGGAAGGAAAAGGAGGAAAATGAGGAAAATTCCTTCCTCCTTGTTTGGGAGTTAAAAATATATTAATAGAGGAAAATTGAGATTTAATAAGATGTTAAATATGAAAATTATATAATTTAAATATAAAAATATATTAAAAATATATTTTAATATATTTTGGAATTTGTAGTTGGAGTAGAATAGTAAGTTTAATTACTTTTCCTTCTAAAAATCTCTAAATTGGGAGAACAACAATTTTTAGGCTTTGGGAGGATTTTGGAGGAGTTTTAAAAATCCTCAAATCCTTTCCCTGAAAAATTAAAACTCTCAAACAAGGAGATGACACCATCTAAACCTTTCCCTT
>PYAF01004164.1:1018105-1032222 GCA_007407185.1 Glycine tomentella | reverse complement strand
GAATTAATGTATAGTTAAACGTGAAACATACATACGTACATACATACACACACACATATATACACACACACACGTTCATTTAGTCGTCTTCGTTTCTATTCTAAGTTCTAACTCTAGCTAGCAACAATATGTATGCAGCCTATACCAGATTTGAAAGGCATTGTTGAGAACAAGATGAAGTGTGTGAAGCAGCAGCTTGGGGAACGATCATGGAATGTAATGTTGCTTGCTATTTACAACGTTGGCTCTTCTTCATATCGCATGCTGTCGTTTGGCTGGTCCTTGTTTAGAAGTGAAAGTGAATTGCAACCGGGATATGTTTGTGTTTTTGAACTGATGAACAGGGAGTATCCAGTTTTTAAAGTTCATGCTTTCAAAAGGGACAGTTAATTTTTCCTCTTGGAGTTGTTGCATGTTAAGAAATTTGTAGAAATACTTCACTTTGCATCAAGGGACCTTTCGTTATTGTTAATTTTGAAATGTTTGTAGAAAGAATCTGTTGCAAAATGAGTTTGCCTTTACTAGATTTGTTACCTTGAGCCAGAGCAATTTATTCATGACAATCTCGGGTGCATAGCCAAAAAAACTCAAATAATACTTTTTTAATAAAAAAATTATCAATTTAGGACTATTTTAAATTATTTACCAATATGGGGGTAGTAAGACACGCCCATTTTGAGTGTCAGATGAGGCGTGACTGATCACGTTCAGATGAGGTGTGACTCCCTCATTGCGTCACGTGTCCGTTGTGACACATGACGCAATGGGAAGAGTCACGCTTTATCTAGGCGTGATTCGAGGGTGTCATGCATAATGGACGTGACCAGTCACATCCATTTTGAATGTGTCTCACTATCCTATATTGGTAAATACCAAAATTAATAATTTTTTATTAAAAAAGTATTATTTGAGTTCTTTTACACTGTTGCATAACAAAATAAAATAGAGGAAGTAAAACTACCAATAACAAAAAAGTGTCGTCTTGCCATTCAAACATTCTAACTTTAATTATTTAAATAACCATGACCATAATCAATAAATAACTAGATTATAAATTATAATTATAACTATACTAATAACTAATTATAACCAGTTATATAGAAAATCAGTTATATAACATTTTATAGATAAATACTTATATAAATAGATATTTAACTAGTTTTTAACACTCTTTATTTCTTTTTCTTTTCAATAAATTTTATTTCTTATTTTATTAGATAACAACTCACAAAGTAAGTAAAGAATAATAGATTTAGACTTTCATAATAAGTTGAAAAATTTTACAGTATCATCTAATCAAATATTTATAATAAATTTTGTTGATTTTTATAAATTATTTTAAAAATCATACAAAATCACACGGTAAATGTATCACCATTCAACTCTAAAAAATTTAAATACCATAAATATATTTTATTTAAATTCTTTCTTTTTAAATACTACTTATTATAAAGTTTTAAAAGCATCAAGAAAATCTTGAACTCAAGATGGGATTTTTAATATATCTTTTAATAAAGGAGGTGCACATATTTTTAACATAAAAAATAAGTTATTATAAAAGAATCCTTAAAATATGTAAAGTGTTCAAAAAAGAATAATTTCTTTCTTCTCTCTCTAAAATCTCAAAATAAGATATACCACTAAAGAAAAAAATATTAAAGATTTTGAGAGATTTTCAATCCTACTATAAGATATATCAAAAAGTAGTTTAAGATCTCAATTGGCTCCAATTTTTTAATTTCTATTGGACAGGGAAAAACCTTTACTTTGGAGTGTTAATAATGACAATTGAGTAGGAGGCAGGTAACTCATTTATGATCATAAATGAATACCTTCACTTGCCGTGAGAAGAATTTACGTACTTAAGAGGGTTATTGGAGATGCAACAGAGAAATGCTGTTGGTAAATAAGTGATGAGTGACAGAATCTCAACTTCAAACAGCATCCATGGCTGCTCAACCACAGGGAGGGAATGCTATTCTGCCAACCCATTTCTTCAAGATTATTCTTAAAACTAATCTTGAAAGCCTTGTAAACATTCTTTGGCTTCTCTAGCTATCTAGCACACAACCAATCAGCCATCCATATATGTCATATTTGAAATATTTGCTATTGATGACATTAGATTGAGATTTGATTACGGAGACACGTTGTTCAGGAAAGTGTTTGCATGCATGTTAGCACTGTTACATCTTTGCAGAAATACCCAACAAGTTTGCAATGAGATACGGAGGTGGGTTGCCAAATCCAGTGTTTATGAAGCCTCCAGATGGCACTGAGTGGGAAGTGTATTGGGCAAAAGAGAATGGTGAGGTTTGGTTTGAAAAAGGTTGGAAAGAATTTGTTGAACATTACTCCATAGATAAGGGACATTTGATTTTCTTTAAATATGAAGGAACTTCCCAGATGGATGTACTCATACATGACCAAAGTGCTATAGAAATAGACTATCCTTCATGTGAGGAAAATATTAATGACAAGCTTGAATCATAGTGATGATGAATCCGTTATAATTTTGGACCAATGGCCTGACCAGAATGATAAACAAATGAAAAGGTAAGGGTTGATTTTTTATTTCATTGTTCAATTTTTTTTTTTTTAATAAAGTTGAGTATCTCTTTATGTAACTCAGACTTGTTTCTTTTGCATCCCACAGGGGAGAAGCCTTCTCAAAGAACTTCATCGTTGAATTGGCCAAAGCAAACTAGAGCACAGAAAGTAGCAAGAAATTTCGTTTCATACAACCCTTTTTTCACTGCTTACATAAGATCTGCTACCCTAAGAAAATGTCAGCTGGTAGGATTAAGCACGAAACAAATACATTAATGAAGTCCTGGGTTCTGTTCTAACTTAACAACAATATTATATTTATGCAGAATGTACCAAATTTAGAAGGTTTTACTGAGAACAAGGAGAAGTATCTGATGCTGCAGCTTGGAGAAAGAACATGGAAAGTAAAGTTGCTCCCTGTTTACAAGCCTTTAGCAATTTGCTGCTTCTCTGGTGGCTGGTCTTTGTTTGCAAGGGAAAATGAATTGCAACCAGGAGATGTTTGTGTATTTGAACCGATTAGCAGAGAAGATTTAGTTTTCAAAGTTCATGTTTTTTAAAAGCACAGTTAATTAATTTCTCCTCTAGGAGCTGTTGTTTGTTGAGAAATTCGAAGAAATATCACATTTTATTATGTGACCTTTGGTTATGGTTGTTGGATTCTAGTTTTCTCTTGGTTCTTTAGCTCCCGTTTGCTCAGCAAAATAAATTATGTGACCTTTGGTTATTGTTAATTTTGAAATATATGTAGAAAGAATGCGTGGTGCATGAGATTGCCTTTACCAAATTTGGGAACTACATATTCATGAAAAGCTCAGTAGCTGGAACAGAAGTAAATAGAGAAAGACAAACCATCTATAAGAAAAGATAAGAGTGTTATCATTCATTCAAATTTTTCTAGAGTAGATAGGTGAGAAATGCAATCTTAAACTGTAAATCCCAAAGATGTAGTAGTAATAAAGCTGACAAAAAGCAAGTATTTATCAGGCTTGGAAGCTAGAAACAGGAATTGAGTGTGTGAGGCATGGTGGAAGGTAATTTAAGGTTACATAAGTTCTAACAATATATTGAAATTGATTAACTCAAATTAAAAATATTATCCAAAATCTGTATTCATTTAACCACTTGCTTTTAATTGTCTCATACACTGTAATTTCTTTTCAATATTATTGCTCTATTAGCCTCTTGAATTCCCTAGATGTTTCTGATTCCAGTGGTATATTTCACCTCGAATAATTATGAAGTTAGAAGTTGCAACACGGCAAGTCTGCAATCATCTAGCTACCCATATACTCTCTCAATGAAAGGAAACAGACACAGACACACACAACCTTCTCCCTTTCCTATGTTATATGCTTTTGTGCTTATAAAACGAAAGATACTGTCATCATATATTCTGAAGTTCGCAGACCTACATAGGCTACATTGTCTTTACAGGGGTAGCATGTAATCACATCAACTCTTTGACATTGATAATTGATATTCAATTCAAGGAACCTCTCTCCTTCTCCCATATGGGCACGGTGATATCATATATAGAAAATTAAAAGGCCATTAGTTACTGTATGAATATTTACTTAGGTAATGTTTGGTTACTTTTATCTTGGGTGTGTTTGAGATGAAAAGTTTAAGAATTGGTGTGATCCCACATCTCTACACTCTACTTTAATTCAAATCTTTTATCTTATTTCATTTTTTTTTTCACTTTCACAGCCTATTATTCCTTACTAAACATACCCTTAAGATGCGACAGAGAAGGCTCTTGGACTTGGTACATGAGTGACAACTAACAACATCGATCTGCAGTTCAAACTCCATCATCCTCATGGAGGGGATGCTATCCTGCCTATTCGTTTCTGCAAATTAAGACTAATCTTCAAAGGCTTGTAAGTATTCCTAGTCATATATATAGGCTTCTGTATAACTAGCCAGCCATGCATGCATAAATGTCATCTTTGAAATATTTGCTGTTGATATTAGATTGAGATTAATTACATATATTAGTAAAGTGTTGCAGGTGAATGTTGTAATACGCATTAACCAACAGGTTCAACAATTTACCTATAATTAGGGGCATTCACGGGTATGGGTCATCCGTGAATCCGGATCGACCTAAATCTATCAGAATAGTTTTGATTGTGTTATTTATGTATTTGAGTCAAAATCGAATTAAACAGATCAAAATCGTTCATGTACAAGTTGAGTTACGGGTTTAGATCTATAGATCCGATCAAAATCGAATTGAACCGATCAAAATTTTTAGAGTTGTTTGGTTTGACTTTAAATAACTAATATTGAGACTCCAAGTGTTGAAACTTTAAATGTTTATAATATTAATGGATCATATTTTGTTCATTTGTTTCAAAAAATTTGGTTGCACCAAAACTTATTGCAAGAAATTAGTTTGTAAGAAATGGTTGTAATTTAGACTATTATAGTAAATATCGTTGATTTTTTTTTTTGTTTTAATTTGTATTAGTCTATTTTAAAATATTATGTTGACGGTATTAAATGAATAAGTTTTACTACTTTCAGACATTTGATAATATTGTGTTAGAATAACTAGTCATTTTCATCCTTGAATATGTAGAGTATTGACAAATTCGTCCTTAAAAAATGAAAACTCAAATTTTAGTCTTCAAAAGTGAAAAAAAGTGAAAAAATCATTCATATGTTACTTTTAATGAAAGAGCTTACATGACATAGAGGGACAAAAATGTCACAAAAATGATTGCCAACATGACTATTGAATAGATTGGACCAACATGTTAATAAGTTTTCATTGGATCTAATGTGAGTAAGTTCCATTGGTTTGATTTGTCAGATCCCAAATTTTGTTTCATTTAAAGATAAAATATAATTTAATCTTCATCTTTTTTTTCTAACCTGTAAAATATAACTTAATTTTTCCATTGAACCAACACACTTGATTTTGTTCTAACATGTAATTTAACACCAATACGCTTGATTTTGTTCTAACCTGTAATTAAGAAAGTTTCTTTTAAAAAATAATTTTACCAGCTCAAAGGACAACAACCAATTAAATGCATATCTGACGTTGTTAAGTATCAACTTCTCTCTTAAACAAGACTGGTTCTAACACATAAGAATTTTCAAAACCAACTAAACAAAAGGGACAATAAAATTTGAATTTCCATCTTTCAGGGACGAATTTGTCAGGTCTCTACACATTCAGGGACGAAAATGTCTATTTACCCTATTGTGTTAATTGTATTGGATATTTGAATGAATCATGATATAAAATAGTAGTTTTAAGAAAAAAAATTAAATGGTTAACTCGTTGGCCTGAATCGAACCAAACCGTTTATGAATGAGTTGAGTTGGGTTTTAAAAAGAAATTCTAAAAATCGAACCGATTAAATTTAATTGGGTCGGATCCTAAATTTGATCAAAACCGATCCGAATCGATCCGCGAACACCCTACTTACAATCATATTAATATGTAAATTATTATGATGATATCATATTTTTTATTATAACTTTTTTAATTTTAATTAATATTTTTAATATTTCTTGACTTAATAATTTATTGATTATTTTACGTTACAAATGTATGGAAAAATAAATGAAACGGTGATAAATATTTTTCATGAAAATATGAACATAAATTTGAACTAAACTTATCAGATAAAATATTTAAAATAGAACACATAAAGAAGAACATTCTTTTTAAATAAATAAAAAGTAAGTAATTTTACACTTAAATTACGAGAATAAACTTTTTTATGGAAAAATTTAGACTTAACTTTATTATAGGAAAATTAAATTTTATATTAAATCAAGATAATCATTGTTACTTTTTCCATGCAAAATTAGTTTTTAAAATTAATTTTAAGTAAATAATTATTTATTATTTATTTATTATCTTATCAATTAAATAAATTATTATTTTTTTTCTTTCAAGACAAGTTTTAATTTTCTTTTATAGATTGATACGTATCTATATGTCAACTATTAAAATAAAAGTGAAGTATAAATTATAACACATGATTTTTTTTATAAATACAGATATAATTTCTTTTACTTAATTCACAGTTATAAACAATTTATTTGAAATAATATCTAAATTCTCATGATAAAATTATATTTTTATTACAATAATTTTAATTTAACAGTATATTTTTTGGATTTCACTACTGTGATTTTAATAAGCAGCCGTCAAGGAATATTATTCGTCAATATATCAATATATATAAATCTATCCATAATACTACTACTCCCTCCTTCTCTTATTATAAGGTCTTCTTTCATAAATTTATTTGTCTTTTTTATAATTTTTATAATTTCTAAAAGTATTAATTTTTTTCTTCTATATATTCTCTCTTTAAACATCAACAAAAATAATTAAATGGGTAAAGAGATATGAAAATAATAAATTTAAAATGACAGTACAATTGATTGAGAAATTTAATGTGACTAAAAAAATTAACAATTTTTTAAGGGACTTAAATTAATTAAAATTTTCTTATAATTAAGAACCGAGTAAGTATAATTGAGGAACAAAATCCTAAATTTTAATCTTTTCTATGTGTTGGTACATGAACTTTATACACACAAATCACAAATGAGGAGATTAATACGAAGTGTTTGGTAATGAATAATGAGTTCAAGTTACAAAGTCCAGCAAAGAACGCGACTGGCTGAGTTAATCATAATTTGAATCCTTCGTCAGACACGAGGAGTCTCGAGACGTAATTAATTAATTATAGTACTATATACTACTACTAGTAAGTGCATGTAGTCTCATGACTTTGAATCACACATACTATATATATGAAGTTGAGGTGTAGTACACTTTTTAAATTAGTTGGAACATCAGGTTCCGCTCATGGCTACTCCTCTTGTTCAGCGCAAAGCATCCCTGCCCATCCATTTCTTCAAGACTATTCTTGATTCTAATGTTGAAAAGATGGTAAGTATTGTTATATTTTTTTACTTAGCCTTCAAACCATAGTAACATATATATGTATCTTAATCAGATATTTATTATTGTTTTCATCCTTGCTTTGGAATAAATTACGTGCATGTAGATAACCTGTACTAGATAATTGATAAGAACAGGAAAAAAAAAGTTATTAGTATTAATTACTGTTACGTTTTTGGTAGGAATTATGAACATTTGTTTAGCGTATACGTACTAGCTAACGGTTTTTTTTTTTGCAGAAAATACCGAATAAGTTTACAATGAGATATGGAGGTGGTTTGTCAAATCCAGTGTTTCTCAGACCTCCGGATTCCAAGGAATGGGAAGTGCATTGGACAAAAGAGAATGGTGAGGTTTGGTTTCAAAAGGGTTGGAAAGAGTTTGTTGAATATTATTCCCTGGAACACGGACATTTTGTCTTGTTTAAGTACAATGGAACATCCCTCATTCATGTACTCATACTTGATCGTAGTACCATAGAAATTATTGATGAAATGGGCACTGTTGATCCAAATGTTGAAAAGTTGCATGCAGATACGGGTGTTCGTTCTAATCATCAGACCAAGGTTAGAGCTAGACCAAGGTCACCATTGGTCTCTTCTCAACCACATAAGAAAATGCCAAGAGGCAGTCATCGGAATGTCGAAAGAAACTTCAATCTGCAAAAGTTTGACGCAGATGCCGTTGTTCATAGTGATCAAGGGGTCAAGTTTCGAAAATCTGTGAAGCACCAGCCAAGAGGTATGAAATTAATTTATGGAAGAAAATATTTATTGCCCATGGAATTTTCCAAGCATTCGTGAACATCGGTTGCTATGATAGAATAGCACGTTAACATTGTCAAGAGGGTCTAAATTTAATTACCGGTATCATTTTTACCGTAAAGGAAGGAAATTAACAATTGTTTTGACACTAGTAAACTTCTTTTAAGATTCTGTATACGTACAAGGCTTCTCTACAATTAGATTGCCATATAATTTTGTAATTTGCATTTCACAGGTGAGATGGCCATTGAAAGAACTTCATCTTTGAATACACCCAAGCTAGTCAGAGCTAAGAAATTAGCAAAGGATTTTGTCTCAAACAATGTTTTTTTCACAGTCGTCATAACCCGGCCTCATTTGGAAGAAGGTGCATGGGTATGGTTTAACATTGAATTAATTATAGTCATTGTGAAACATTGAGTTAGTTAAAAGTTATATGTTTATGCAGCTGCAATATCTGGATCTTGAGTATATGGGTTCTGTTATAATTTGTTTTTTCTCACTGTTGATGTTATTTTATGCAGAAAGCTGTTCCCAAGTTCTTGGATATGGAGAGGAAAAAACAGAACGTGATGTTGCAGATTGAGAATCGGATTTGGCATGTGAAGTTGACAAATGTTGGTGGTGATAGGCAATATGACCGGTTCACTTCTGGTTGGTCTTTGTTTGCAAAAGAGAGTAAATTGCAAGCTGGTGACATTTGTATCTTTGAGTTGATTGACTCCGATGGTCCAACTCTTGAAGTTCATATTACAAAAGCTAGATAGATCTAGTTAGGTACTTATATATGCCCTTGAAGCTATTGCATTTTCTATGTTTTTAATTTATTCTATGTAATGGTGAATTAAAGTGGCGCTTTTATATGGTTAATTTTGAGAAATTTGAATGAAATATTTATGTCCAATGAAATAGTTTTACTATTTTTTTTTGGTACAGAAAAAAAAATTGATTGACATAATGGTTAATTATATTAATCTTGGTATATTTTCTCAGATTAAGAATTTTTATTGGCCAATGTAAAAATATAAAGAAGTATAATTATATTAATCTTGGTGTATTTTTTCAGATTAAGAATTTTTATTGGCCAATGTAAAAATATAAAGAAGTATAATTACTTCTGAAATTTAGATGAAATAATGGATATTTTTTTAAAATATATTCAGAAGTTTAGCAGAAAATACTGGATTTATTTTAAAATGTAACGGAAAGTAAACATGCTTGTTGGATTGGCATGGGATGATAGGAACGAATATTACAGAGATTCAGAGTCTCTAATTATATGTAGACAATGGAGTATTTCCCATGGATCACGGCTATTTGGTTTTCTTCAACTATGAAGGGACATCTCAGATTTATGTACTCATACTTGACCAGACTACACTAGAAATTCAATACCCTTCCTCTCATACTCGTGAAGAAAATGACAACCTTGTCAACAATGTTAAGGTTTTGGATGAAGGGCCTGACCAGAATATTGCTGATGAATCAGTTCAAGTTTTTGATGAATGGCCTCACCAGAATGCTAAACAAATCAAAGGTATTACTTTTTACGCGATCTCATAATAAGAAAAGAAAATGAGAGGTATGGATTTCATTGTCTGTTTCTTTTAATTGATATTGCTTTGTCAGATCTTCTATTTTAACTTTACATTCACGACGCCACCAATAACGTGTCCATTCCTCCTCTGTCGTCTTTGCTTAAGCACAAAACTATTGATGCGTATTTTATACGGATGATATTTTTTTTTAATGTTGATAACAATATGAAATAAACATCGAGAGATAGCTTTTTAATATTTTGAATATTATTATGTGTAATCAAAATTATCAGTTTGTACATGTTATCTGAAAAGCTATTGTTTTTTTTTTTTTTTTTGAAGTTAAACATAATTCATTCGATGGAAACATTGGCCAAAGAAGTTAAAAGCTATTGTTGAAACAGTCAAAACATAGAATTTAAAATTTGCTAAGGTGGCTGAGGTTTTTTTTTTTTTTTTCTTGAATAATCTTAAAGTTGAATACCACTTGAGAGAAAAAGGAAAAAAAGGAGAGAAAGGCTGAGACTTTTTTCTTTGGCATTGACATCACAGGTGAAGGAAGTTTATCAATGAATTGGCCAAAGGAAGCTAGAGCTCAGAAATTAGCAAGAAAATTCGTCTCATGCAATCCATTTTTCACGGTTTCCATAAAACCTTTTAATCTGGAGCAATACAAGCTGGTAGGTAGGGTTAAAGATGAAACATATATATTTACAGAAGTCCTCCTCCCTGGTTCTGGGGAATCATGGAGTGTGAAGTTGCCCAATTGTCGCACGATCTCTGGCGGTTGGTGCTTGCTTGCAAGGGAGAATGAATTGCAAATAAGAGACGTTTACAAAACAACTTACCTGTACATAATCGAAGAAGGTCAACTATAAAAGTATTTAACAACAAAATAAGTAACATGTAGATAATCAAACAATATCATTCATCCTTTAAAGTGAAAAAGACTTTCTTTGATTTTCCATCCGATTGTCATTGAACAATTTTAACAACCTCACCAATATCATCTTCAAGAACATACCATTAGCAAACACATTTCATCAATAACATGTTATATAACTCATTTATGTACAAAATACTTAAACTAAATATACCTATCAAATAATGAGGCGGGATAGATCCATTGAGAATGACATCAAACTTTGTCAAATTGTACATTGTCTCAGTTATGTAATTCATTTCATGGGTTGTAATTTTGGTTGTCTTTACCAGGTTGATTTTGGAAGTATGACTGTATTTTTGCCACTTCAAAATTCTGAATAATATAGCATTGATCAACATGAAAAACTCCTTGTCAACCAATATTGTCTCAATGTTTCACAAAGCTCCTTTTTATATATTCCACATGTTTAAAGCTCAAACGACAATTTTTCAAGTTTCTTTTTCATCATTTACCTCAACCACGGAATTTAGTCTACTAAAAGCTAATGGACAAAACAAAAAAGCATTTCAAGTAGTTATGGAAACCTCAAAGGCAAACGGTAACAATATTCTGTGACCACTTATCCAAGAACTTATCACACGTCATTAATGTTGGTTAAATGAGTGTTTCTTGCTCTAAACGTTGGAGTCGCTGAAGAGGAAGAGTAAGCACAACGAATGAAACCTTCTTCATTTGACGGGCACTTTTATAAGAATCACTGACCAGCAAAAATAAATGCACAAGCGTGTAAATACAAAACAGTAGGACACAGGCAATGTGAACTTATAAGAGAGATAGAGTGTGGCTCACAAATTCTAAAAAGCAGAGGTTCAGAAGAAAAAGCAGAAATTCAGAAGGATGATAGAGACAAGACAATAAGAAAGGTGTAAAAGCAAAATAGTTCTTGAGCAATCAGTGGGCATGACGGCTGAGACAGAGTTGCAATTCGTTCCGGAAGAAAGGTCCAGCCAGCGTTTCCGGAAGAAGCTTCAATGAAGCAGCTGAAGAAAGCCATGAGGAGGACACGTATGCAGAAAAAGCTCAAGATGCCTATGAACGCGACACGTCAGCAAAAAAAACATTCTTTTAGTACCATAATAATAACTATAATATAGATATATAGATATATAGAAGACATAGGTTTCGGATAATTTTGCTTGACTGAGCTGAAACACTATACCTCAAAGCTGCAAACTCTGGTTCATCAGTGAACAATGAGTAGTTCTCATAGCAAAACCATTCAATTTCTCAAGAAAATTCAGGAAGACTCCCTTAGAGCAGGGGAGTTGGTAAGTATTTTTTTCCAACTCTCGTATTCACGTAAATTATGAAAATGAGCATGTCTACTGTATATTATGATCATGAAGATGAATAAAGATTGAACAAGCCATGATTATTTTTTATTTTTTTAAAAAAATCTTTCGTTTTCCAAGCACTTGTAAATTTTGGAAGCCTTGAGAGCTATTTTTCTTTTTCACTTGTGATTTTGTTAGCATCAATATTACTGACAATAAGTTAATGACAGAGGATTCCTCGAAGTTTTGTGAACAAATGTTGGGAAGGAATATCAAACCCAGGGCTCCTTCTGCTTCCTAATGGTGCTGAATGGAAAGTGAATTGGAAAAAAGTTGATTCTGATGTTTGGTTGATTGATTGGAAGAAATTTGCAGAATTTTGTTGTTTGGATCAGGACCATATTTTGGTGTTCAAACACTTGGGACAGTCACGGTTTCGGGTTGTAATATTTGATCAAAGTTGCTTGGAAATAGAGTACCCTTCGACTCTGAGGGAAGCAAATGTTTTTTCACCAGAGAAAGAGGGCTACAAAGTCTGAGGAGGAGAACAGTGCTTTCCGAAGAGCCGAGGTTTTCCGCTCTGATAATCCCTTCTTCATTCGTGCAATGAGACCATCATACATTGATAGATCGCTGGTACAAATCAAACAAATTATTTATAATACACTCGAAATGATGACAAGTTTTGCTATATTGTTGATTTATTAACAATACAATATGGACTCGTTAGTCATAACTAAGCTACATCAAAATCTTTATCTTTGTTACTTTATTCTCTAATTGTTAATTCTGTGCCAATAAACTTTATTAAAACAGATCATGCCAGGCAGATTTAAAACAGCACTCCAACGAAAGGAGGGAGACAGCGTTATTCTTGAGACGTCTGAGGATAGAACTTGGCTTGTAAAGTTGAGTTGGAATCGTTGCAATGGACAAGTATCACTTGCTGCTGGTTGGAAGAATTTTGTATACGAAAATAACTTGAAAACAGGGGATGCATGTGTGTTTGAGCAAATTAAGTCACCAGGAATTTTATATAGAGTTCATATTTACCATGAGGGAGAAGAATCAAGTTATTCCATATTGCCTAGTAATTTTAAAATTTATATTTAAATTGGTATTTCAATATGCAAATTGCATTATCTTATCGTTACTTTTTTTTCTTTTTCTTGGACAGCTTATGGGGAGGATGGAGCAAACCCAAGTAAAGAATAGGGATTCAAAATAGTACTGGAATTCCAAAAATGATTTCAGAGAATGATGTCATAGTCATTGATGGTCTGCTTTACGTGCTATTTTTTTTTTTTCATTTATTGTGGTTGTGGGTATGTTTCTCCATTTGATTTATTTATTTAATATTGTTCTCTTAGATTGTGAAAGTCCTAAATTGAAGAAGGAAGTGCCAGAGAATCCATTGTCTCACGAGGTAGGAATAATTAGACTAATGTTTTAGTTTTACTTACACATCCAAATATCTATTTTTTTTTTAATTATGGGGTGAGCAGAAGACAGCATTGGAATTGATAAGCATTGGAATTGATAAGAAATCATGGCAATGTAAGTGATGTAGGGATGGCAAACGGGCCGGCCCGTAAAAAAATGGGGCGGGCCGGTCCAGCCCGCGAAAAATGCGGGACGGACTGGCCCGGCTCGCTTTTGCAAAGTGGGTTACAAATACTAGTCCGTCCCGCTTTAATGTGGGTCAGCGGGCTAGCGGGCCAGTCCGCATCAAAAATTAAAAAAAAATAAAAAAGTCAATTTAAAAAATAAAATACAAAAAAATTATAAAAAAATATAAATATGATAATTAAAAAAAACACAAAGTTAAATAAAAATAAATAATTTAAAATTAATGCTAAATAAATTATGTCATGTGATAATTCACAAAATTACACCATTTACAAATGAAATTTACGGTTATAAACTGTCCAAAAGTGTAATATGCTAGTAATGAAAGACTAATTGAAAGTATAATTATCATAACCATTTTAATATTAAAACTTAGAAGTTAATTATGAGAGTGCAAAAGAGTATAAATTTAAAGAATATACCTATTTCAAAATATGTTAAATATATTTATTTAATTTTAATATTTAATAT
>PYAF01004164.1:995300-1011696 GCA_007407185.1 Glycine tomentella | reverse complement strand
TTTGACATAAATTACATATACAAAATTTTATATTAATCCAAAATTATTTGTTATCTTGTTCATATAAATTTAAAATCAATATAATATAAATATTTTAAGATATATTAAAATATGAATCATTTAATTACCCTTTTGTTGTTCAATTTTGACAAAACTTGACAACAGACAATCTTGGTAATATTTATATATAATTTAATGGTTAGATCAATAAAAATCATATTTTATATCAAATTATAAAAAAATAATGTAATAATTGTTAAATTTAATCACTTATATAATTTGATCTCTCCTCATATATGTATATATATATATATATATATATATGTATATATAATGTATTAATGGTTAATGAGTTTTAAATTTTTACTGTTTACTATACATATCAGTAGTTAAATGTTAAGAATATACTCTTTAACATACTTCTTCAAATACATACTCTCTCATTAGCCAAAATTTATTCAAAATGACAAAATTTGATGGGTTCCACAAGATATTAAATGACTCTCCTTTAGTTTTATAATTTTAGTAAATTTTAACTAATTAGAAAAAAAAATATTTAAAGGAGTGTTGCTAAAGAATATGTTCGTAACACTCATCCTGGTATTTGATAGGTCTAGTAATGCTATCAGATTATTGTTAAACATATTCAATTCAATGGTCAATAATGATTAAAAATATTCACACGTCACTCATAATGTCTTATGGGTTACCAAGTAAAGGGATTTGGGAAGGAGGACAATTGCAACGTAACTATGTAAGCATTAGTTGGGTCATAACTAAGCACTTTCACAGTAGTAAGTATTTATAAGACATAGGTTCTGGCTTAGTAAATCACTGCAGTTATTAAGCTGATACAAGATTCGTACATTTGAGGCACCAAAGTCGAGTTAAACTATGTTTTCTATTGGCAGTACCATTCATTTTTTCAAGAGGATTGACGAAGACATTATTCGAAATGGGGAGCTGGTAACCATTCTTCTCCTCTTTTATTCATGTAATTTACAAAAATGTGTATGCGTACTATGAATAAAAGTAAAATAGTCTTGTTGACAAAGTCAATTTCTGTATAGTAGGTGCACGGCTTGTTTGATCTTTATTCATCTTTATGATCATATTCATACATTTTTTTAAATATGAGGGTTATTTCCTATTCATTTGTGATTATGCTAACATCAAATTATTGAATGCAATACACTATATTGACAATAAGTTCCTGGCAGAGGATTCCTCGAAGTTTTGTGAACAAATATTGGGAAGGAATGTCAAACCCAGTGCTCCTTCTGCTTCCTAACGGTGTTGAATGGAAAGTGAAATGGAAAAAACTTGATGCTGACATTTTGTTGATCGAAGATTGGAAGGGATTCGCAGAATTTTGTTCTTTGGATCAAGACCATCTTTTGGTGTTCGAATACTTGAGGAAGTCACAGTTTCAGGTTGTAATATTTGATCAAAATGGCTTGGAAATGGAGTACCCTTTGATGGGAGGAACATTAGATGGTGATGAGAATGGTAATCCTTTATGCCAGCATAAGAGGGCAAAATCTCCTGATTCTCCTTCACCATTTTCTTCTTCTATTAAGAAAGTGAAAGGAAAGAAACTTATTAGTTATCCCAGCCATGATGTGAGAACTGAACGTGCTCAACCTCAAAGGACAAAGGTTGAGTTTTCAAAAGAATTCCTTGCTGAGGATCTTGAAAGAGGTGCATGCGAACGAGGCATTTCTTTACTTTCCTTTTGTCGTTTCCGTTCCAAAGTTGTAAGTATTGTTACGTTGTGGTTTGTGTCACATTGATTTTATTAACAGGTGGAATAGGAAGAAGGATGATGTATGCAAAAAGGAGATGCTCTAACTCTAATGCTTTCAAAAGTAGCACTGCTTTAGAGAGAGCCAAGGCTTTCCAATCTGAGAATCCCTTCTTCATCCGTGAAATGCATCAATCATACATTCATAAATATATTATGGTACCCCTCCTATCAAAAACAAACTAGTCATGTATTATACTACATTTGATGTTACCTGATATATTATTATCAAGGGGGAATATGGATTTGTAACAAAGTTACATTGGAATTTTTTAATCTCTGTTTAATTAGTAATTAATTCTCTAATTGCTAATTTCGTGAAGAAGAAAACTTTTATTAACACAGGTCATGCCAGGCAATTTCTTAACAGAAGACCAACAAAAGGAGAATGACAGTGTTACTCTTTGGATCTCCAAGCAAAGAGCTTGGCATGTCAAGTTATATAAGAATCGTAGCAGTGGACAAACAAATCTTAGTACTGGTTGGGTGGATTTTGTAAAGGATAATAACTTGAAAATAGGGAATGTGTGTGTTTTTGAGCAAATCAAGAAAACAAGAATTTCATTTAGAGTTTTTATTTTCCGTGACGGAGAAGAATCTAGTCCTTCCAACTTTTCAGGTAATTTAAAAATTGTATTTAACATTGTTGTTTAAATATACACATTTTTTTTAATGAGTAGGAATCTGAACTAGAATACTAGATCCCCTTGATATGCACATTTTGTTTTAAATCAACTAAACTAGAACACTAGATCTCCTTGATATGCAAATTTTGTTTTAAATCGTTACTTCGTTTTCTTATTGAAAAGCTTACAAGGATGGGGCAAATCGAATCAAACAAGCAGTGATGGTCTACTTGCTAGTTATTACCAATATCATACTATATATATATTTTTTTGTGGACACGTTTTTCTTGCACCTTCTCTGACATTTTTTTTGTTCCCTTAGATTCTGAATTTCGTGGATGCAACAACGAAGTGTCTGAGAATCACTTCACCCTCTGGATCAAGCCTTGTCAATTCTATTGTATGGTATGATTAATGATTAATTAGACTGGATGTTTTGCACATGCAAACGTCTTTACCATATTATGAGTAAATAATTAAATGCGCTTCCTATGTGCTGAGCAGAACGTACCAAAGAAATTCATCAGAAACCATGAGATGGATAGTATAAATGAAGTGACCCTGCAAGTTGGGAAGAGATCATGGAATGTGAAGCTAGACTGTTACGGTAGATTCACTTCGGGTTTGTATGACTTTATGAGTCAACTTAATGTGGAGGCTGGAGATTTTATTCACTTTGAGTTGATCGATAAGAAGAAATTTGTGTTTCAAGTTAGAGTTACGAGATGCATCAGCATCGATTGAGTTGCTGTAATTGCTATTAGTATCTTTGGAATTCATGACTAAACATTTGTATTTTCAAATCCTTGCTTTGAAATTTGATTGGCACTACGTAAATGTTAGTACCTGAAATTATGTTCTTTTTATTGATTACTTGCGTTTTCTAACTAGAATGTTTTATTTGCAATTTTAATATCAGATTTAATATAAAAGAAAAAGGGAATACAAGAAAAGAAAAGAAAATGCTTGTCAATACGATTGTCCGAGTTTATGATTGTAAATTTACCGTATTACAAGAAATTATTCTTTCGAACTTACCAACTAAGGAATTTTGATTATTTATTTTTTCTTAAATCTTGCCATTATCGATTTTTATAAAATTTCCTCTGAAATTCTCAAACATGATAATTGGCTGTGCATTAGTCCTCAATTTCTTTGATTGGTCCACCCCCTAGGTAATGCTAATTTGCATGAACATCAAAATCCTTGGATTTCTTTCCTTTACAATAAGTAAAAATAATGAAATTTTAAAAATACTTCAAAATTCAGAGGGCAGAACTACACTTGTTTGAGGTGGACAAATATATCTTCTCATTTTAATAAAGGTGTATATATCTATCTTAAAATTTTATATTTAGTCTCCTAATCTTATATCTTTGAACCTCCTTACCTATGTTTGTGGAAGAATAAATAAATGTCCTCCCTTGTATTAATAAAATTATAAGTATTTATCTTAAAATTTCATATTTACACCTCTTATTTTTATGTGTTTAACCTCACTATCTCATTTTCTCATTCTACTATATGTTTAATTTATTTATTTATTTATTCATGTATATGATAATTTTTTTTTAATTGATTCTGACCTTGAGTCTTAGATCTGCTAGTGCTTCAAATTCCAGCCCAAGTAAGGAAAACACAGATTATTTTATTCTCCAATGTTCCATATCGCTACCTGATTTAGTCTGGTAAGAAGATCTAACCATAATTAAAATGAATTCTTACTACATATTTTACCATATGAAAAATGCATTGTTGAAAGAGTATAACTTCTCAAATGTTGTTTGCTAGTAATAACTAAATGGTACTTATACAACATTAAATAATATAAAGTATTTCATGACCAAATGTACTAGCCACAGAGAACAGAACAAATTTTAATTGTTATCAGCCACAAACTGAAGGGCTATTTTAGTCTTTGGAGAAATAGAATGGACATTATCCGATGGTAGTGCCCAACGAGAGGCCCAAAGACACTCCCAATTCTTGAACTCATCTCTTCCCCACATCCTAATGTGGTCACGTTATCTGAAAGGGGCCAAATCCAATAGCCAACTTCCAACTATTACACCACAGTTTAGTCATCAACAATATAAGGTTAAAGGAATCATATGTCAAAAGTCATTTCCATGCACCAATTTTATTGGTCAGAAATAAGTTAGTATGGTTAAGTATTCCACACTGGATCATCTATCTCTAATATTATAAGCTAAAGGACCAAGAACTGAAATTATTATAACCTCAACTTGAACTATCCATACATAGCCACTTCACACTCAGTCTTGTGTTGTTGCCTTCATGGCCAAGCCAGTGTCCATTGAGGTATGGAACCCAAGTGGCAAATACAGAGTTGTTAGCACCAAACCAATGCCTGGAACTCGTTGGATCAATCTTCTAGTTCAAAATGATGTTCGCCTTGAAGTAATTAATCATACTTTCTATCTTTCTTTTTATATTTTGGGATAGCTTCTAAGCATATAATATTTTAGTATATGATGAAATTTTTTATTCATTATTTGTCTCCTATGTGCTACTCAGATATGTACGGAGAAGAAAACGATTCTGTCAGTTGAAGACATCATTGCTTTGATTGGTGATAAATGCGATGGAGTTATTGGACAGGTAATGGTAACAAGAATTACAAGATACATAGTGATCAAGAAATTAGAGCTTCATATTGCAAACTGATCTCATATCGGTTTTTTTTTTTATTAAAAAAAAAATTGGTTTTTAGTGTGGATTTTTCTTGCTTTTGGCTTTGTTGATATGTGATGAAGTTCCTATTGCAGCTGACTGAAGACTGGGGAGAACAGCTGTTCTCTGCTTTGAGCAAAGCCGGAGGCAAAGCTTTCAGTAACATGGCTGTTGGTTACAACAACGTGGATGTCGATGCTGCAAATAAGTATGGTGTTGCTGTTGGAAATACTCCTGTAAGCTATTTCTTTTCTCCTCTCTGATCGATATTATTGTTACATTACACATTAAACGTGTGTGTTTATTTTTGTAGCGTAGACCATAGAGTTAGCATTTATGGGTTGAAGAGGATTTTTGTTTTTAATAAAATATAAATGGTGCTGCAAGGATTACTAGTACATTCTTTCATATGTGATGCTGAAGTGGTTTAGTTTGGATAAAGTTCTCTATAAGTACTTATAGAAAAATAAAATAAGAACGTAAAACGAATCGAGCTTTTCTCATAAGCTTAAATCAACTTATGAACTTAACTTCTATAATAATTCTCTCATTTAACTTGTCCAGAAGATGAAGTTCATCAGTTGGTTTTCTCCATGAAGAAGTTCAAGTCATTTTATCTTCTTCTATAAGTATTTACCGAAAAGTTGATCTAAACAGGATTTTAGTTATGTTGTGCACGTTTTATGAGAGGAAGTGATACCTTGAGGAGGTTATGTTTATTTTAAAGTTAGTATCATTCCTTAATTTGTAGGGAGTGCTCACTGAGACAACAGCTGAGTTGGCAGCTTCATTGTCTTTGGCAGCTGCTAGAAGGATAGTTGAGGCAGATGAGTTCATGAGGGCAGGATTATATGATGGATGGCTACCTCATCTGTATGAATTTTTTTTATTACACATTCCTTTCTTGTTTCTTGCTGTGAAGTGTAATGTTAAATACCATGAACATTATTACCATCATTCTGTCAGTTTTCATGCACTGAATTGTAAGTAACACACTCTTCAGAAGGCTGGAATAAAACTGTTTTTGCTTTGTTTCTGTGATAGATTTGTTGGAAACTTGCTCAAGGGACAAACTGTTGGTGTAATTGGAGCTGGTCGAATTGGATCCGCTTATGCAAGAATGATGGTAAGTTTCCAATATGTTGCAGTCTCGCATTGATTGTCTCTGATTTCAGGTTCATCTGATTGAGTTGAATTTGTTGTATGCTAAACTTGTCACTCATAAAAATGGCTTGGTTTCTTTAGTTGATTTTTCTTTTATGTCAAAATTTTGGAAAAGCACTTTGGCTGTAATGTATTAAGCTGGTGATAATACTTGATTATTCATATAATCATCATATATTCATATCTAAAGTTGGCAAGGGTGCTTTGCAGAAACTTTAACTTAGAATCTTGCAAGAAAGTGCATTATATAGTTTGCTGATGTTAGTGACTTCAAGTTGATTGTGATGCTCAATAATATTAATCCATATAGTGGTTTTGCTCTGTCGATGAAAAAAAAATTGTTTTCCACTGTATCGCTATCAGGTTGAAGGGTTCAAGATGAACCTAATTTACTATGATCTCTACCAGTCCACACGACTAGAAAAGTTTGTCACAGGCATGTTCCTACCAAGTCCTATTTATAAACCAAATTACTGTGAAGTGTGAACTAATGGTTCTTTTTTCCCCATTGCAGCCTATGCTACATTCTTGAAAGCAAGTGGTGAAACCCCCGTGAATTGGAAAAGGGCAGCAACCATGGATGAGGTCCTCCAGGAGGCAGATATAGTAAGAATTTGATTCTGAAAATTTAACGTAGTAGCTGAACCATGTTACATTTGATTATTCCGAATAATATGGTTTGTCATGTGTGCTTCTATAGATTAGTCTTCATCCTGTCTTGGATAAAACCACTTATCATCTAGTCAACAAGGAAAGACTAGCTAAGATGAAGAAGGTAAGAGTTTATTGGAAATGTTTTTGCTCTCAATTATTTACAAAAATCAAGTGATGCAAATTGTTTTCTGTAATGATGTTGTGCCTATTACAGGAAGCAATTCTCATAAACTGCAGTAGAGGACCTGTTATTGATGAAGCTGCACTTGTAGAGCATTTAAAACAGAACCCGATGTTTCGAGTAGGCCTTGATGTGTTTGAGGTAACTGACCCTTCTTTTGTCATTTAATAATTGGATTCAATATTACGACAACCACCTTTTAAGTCTGTGTGAAATTGAAATATTTATTAGGAAGAGCCCTACATGAAACCCGGGCTTGCAGAGTTGAAGAATGCCATTGTGGTACCCCACATTGCATCTGCCTCCAAGGTAATTATTATAAATCCTAACCCCTGTAATATAGGCAAATACTAACCAGTAACCAGTGTCCTTAGGTCACTGGTTAAGAAATTGAGAGTAAAAAGTCTTTTATTGGGAGACACAATTGCATTTTTTATGTTTTTTTTGTACTCCCCTATGATTTACATATTAAAAACTCTCTTTTTAATTTCTTAATCAGTGTCCTTAGGACACTGGTTAGCAAGACCCTATAGTATTATGCTAAAGGATTTTCAGTATTAATATAGTCTTTTATGGTTGACTCACTTTCAATTATTTCATTTAAATGTTCTTTCAGTGGACTCGTGAGGGAATGGCTACACTAGCAGCTCTAAACGTGCTGGTATATGTCTCTCCATGTTTGACTTATTTCTGTAGTCACTGTAAATTCTAAGTGTCTTGTAAAACTGATTATAGTCCTTAATTATAAAATGTGCAGGGGAAGATCAAAGGGTACCCAGTTTGGTTTGATGCCAATAGGGTGGAACCATTCCTCAATGAGAATGCTCGACCACCAGCTGCATCCCCAAGCATTGTTAATGCAAAAGCCCTGGGTAATAACATTTTGTACACTTGAGTTAATATAAAACTTACAGAAGAAAAAAATCTTACTAGTTAAAATTAGTTTTGGAGAAGTTAAAAAGTTTAATTCATTTTGCCTTTTTTCTAATTGAACTTACACATTCTCTTTCTAATTGCAGGTTTGCCAACTTCAAAGCTATAAACATACATGGTTCTATCCCACAAGGGCCTTCAATTGCACAAATGATCATTTTTTGTCTTTTGAGTTGGGCTCTGTGGCTAGTCTGTTCTTTTTTTGTGTATGTGGAGTGCTGATGGCACTGTGCATATAAATACTGTCAGGTTAATAACAGCATCATGTGTTTGTAGTATTTCAAACATTAATTAAACATAAATGAAGTTTTACCTTATGTCCCTACACTAGTTTAGTTGGATTGTTTTTACTTTTAAAGGTTAACAACATATTACGAGCCTCCATTCTCACTACAATTTTGATTGCTTTGCACTTAATTTCTGTAATTTTTTTCTCATCAAATTATTATTCCTTTTTTTTTTGTCAACAGATCTTCATAGAAAATGTCCAATGACTCACACAAGCAAACAAAATGTTAACAAGAGCATTGTAGTAGTGCACAACATATCAACAACGACAGATCGTGTACGTAAATTCAAACTAACAAATTAGCCATCCTGAACTTAAAAAAAAAAAACGAAAAACAAAGAATACACATCGTCCTATTACAGAAAAGCTTTATAAGTTTTTTTTCTTCTTTCTTTTGTAATTTCTCCCGGATCCTCTGTAGAATACACATCACATTATTTTTATATCTCTGATTTTTCTCTGTTTTCTTCTTGTCTCTCAATTCCGGTAGTATTTCACAAGGTATATGCACCAGATCCGCGTTTCGTGTCGTGGGAAATGGCTTGTATAATTTTACTATAGGCTCACGACATTAATTGCGTAATATTATTATAATTCTAGTTTTTTTATGCTTCAATTCATATATCCATCTTATATTTCTGTCTTTTCATATTACATTATTTAATATATTCAACTGTTTTCTCTTTTATTTATCTCTTATATTTATATATTTTACCTCACTCTTCTCACTTAGGAGTGTAAACATTTCTTTGGTATTTAAATCTTATATTTTTTCTTTCATTTCTATGCACACGATCATTAAACTTTGGATTGTTTTTGAGAGGAGAATACAGATTTTTTTTACTGGTACAATAATTATTATTATTATTCTTTTAGAGAAGGAGAATTACAATTATTAATACATTATACACGCATAATTATTTTTGTTCTAATTAATCACGTGTGTATTAATAATTGTAATTCTCCTTTTACCCTCTCCTTGATATGGAATATGCATCTAATTAAATTGGACCTGTGCCTAACCTTAAGTCCTTTTCACTATTAACTAGTTATTTCGATTTTTTACTAGCAATTTTAATTATAATTTCATCTCTATTTATTAGTATAAGTAAAATAATACTTATTTAATTTGTAATTTTGAAAAGACATTCAATAGTTCCTTACAAGAACAATATTACCTTTGTTTTTACCTTTCAAACAAATTAATGATTTAAGAATAGATATTGTCTTTCTTACAAATAAAAATAATTGAACAAACTTGAAAAAAAAAAATCACTTTGACTATTTAGAATTTTCTTTGACTTACAAGAACGATAACAATTCGGAAATATAATTTTTTACCCAACCCCGCACTAACAAAATCTTAACATATATATATTAATATTTTTTTACCATTATATATATGTTTTTATATTTTATTCTCACTCTTATTTCTTCTTATTATTGAAAGTATAAATCATTTATTATAATAGTTAAATAATTATATTAATATTGCACTCCACTAACTATATAGTTGAATAATTAAATTAATAATGATAATTAAACAACTACTAGAATAGATTCAAGGTGAGGAAAAATCTTTCTACGTGATAACAAATCTTTATACTCCTTTCCATCAATTCAAATGAGATACCTACAATTTTTAGAGCCCTACGAAAAGTGATAACAAATTAAATCCCAAATGCATACGATCACGATCCCAAATAAAAGGAGAGGGAAAAATATCTAACCCCAACCAGACTCAGGCTTAAATATACGAGGGGAGATATAAATTCCCTTGAAAACTCCACAAATTAATTCCATATATACATAATGACTGGAAAGAGTACCACTAAGAAGAACCCATATCCCAAGCAAGCATGTAATATTTGAAATTCAAAATGAATCCGCATTGCTCCATATTACATGATCAAAAGGCACTCTAAAAAGTGCAATCCACCACTGAAACTTATCAGTATCAGGACAGTGTGAAATAATAAGACATCACTACATATGTACCTTAGTCAGGCAATGCAGTTCCTCGCTCAAGATTATTTTTAATCTCCAGCGTGTATTTACCAAAGGCTCGCTCAATCTTCTTGTTGAAATGCTCATTACGGTCATTGATTGAATCAATATCTTTCTCTTCATGGAAGCGTCTTCTCCTGCTAAATGAGTTGCGCTTCTCATCCCTATCCTTTAGCTCCCGTACCATCCTATCAATCTTCTCCTCTGAGATTTTTGGTGCCTATAATGAAAAGAAAGACAGCTCGTCACAAAAATAATTAATGGAGTGCAAATATTGAAAAGAGATATTAATGTTTCGGTAGTACACCTTTCCATACTGAAGACTTGAAGCATCACGGTAGAACTCTGGATCCGCTTCTTTCATTCTATTATATTCTTCTATATTGACTTCAACATTCTTGGTCCGCTTTTTGTATGCATTGTATAATGTCTTCTGATTAAAGACTGATAAAATAAAATAATATTAGCTTCATCACTACTCTAAAACATGAAATTTGCTTGGGAGTTGGGATAATTTTGCAATCAATTACACACAGCTATAAGAAGGCATAGATTTCTCGTAAGATAAACCTCTCTCCTTAGATTTCAAATAACAAAAATGCGAATATCCAAAATTATATGTAGGAGCAGTATACAGTGGAAAAAACAATCTAGACAAGTATTTTGATGTGCTTTTCTGTGTATAAAAAGTACGTTATGAACGTTTTTAACAGTAGAATAACAACTGCAATCGAGCCTTTACTCACTAGGAATTTAGCAATAGATCATTTCTAAAAAATCTGTGTAATTCCAAAGAGGTAACAAACTAACAATCCAGAAAACATCTATAGTCCATCTAGCAACATTTTTTAAAGGAAAAAAGCACCATACACTTCAGTTAACAACAACCAAGACAAAGGCTTTAAAACGTGGGTTTGAAAATCTGGATTTTTTGGGAATAGCATTGAAGCTTACACATCAAGCGAAGAGTATACACATGCCATAATATGAATAACCACAGCCACAAAAGTAACATAGTGATTGCACAATAACATTTCTTGGATAAGAACAAAACATACCGTCCCACCCAAATGGAGCAGGATCCTTCTCCCATTTCTTGTATTTTTCTTCTGCTGCCTCCTGTGTGTCAAGCATATATGCCTTTGTCATATCCAATCCATTTGCATCGAGAAGTTTTCCAATCTTTTTCTTCCTATCCTCGAGCCACTTCTGTTTAGAAACACCCCTAGACTCGGTAGGAGCTTCCATCCTTTTTTTCTCGGCAGCTATTTCAATTTGATTACGCTTTTTTGCTTCTTGCTGCCAGGGAAACAAGGCATCAGTCTTAGGTTTTCTTCAAATAAATAAAGTTAAAAACAAGGGACTTTTCACCAGTTTACCATCTTGGCTCTCAACTCCATCCACTTTTTCTCTCTCGCAGAAAGTTTTGTGTAGTCAACCTCTTGCTCTGCTTCCTGCACAGCAGGCTGGTCAGGATCACTATCAGAGTTTTCTTCAAGATCGGGTCTGTCATCGTGTATTTCCTCATCCACATAGGATTCATCTGGGATGGCTTGCTTAGAGTTGTTTCCACCACTAGCTTGTCCAACTTCTGATAAAGATATAGAAAACAGTACTTAAATATAGACCGATAAACTTAGCAGCATATAACCCAAAAATACAACCAAATTTTTTTATCAAAGAAAAATTCAACATAATTAAATAAAAGTTCTGTAATCTTATGAAATATGGAAGGATAGAGTTATCAACTTAATTAGCAAAATGACCATTTACGGATTAACAATGGGCCACAGAAAAAGTTATTAATCAATAGATAACTATCCAATTAGTAGAGAAAACTACAAAAAATGGACCATTCATCACCTGAATTCTCAATAGAAAAAGATTGCAACCGAGAAACTAACCTGATTCCTTTTGTTGTGACCTAATTTTGGCTTCAGCTATTACTCTAAAACAGTAATCACTACATTCATGATAAGGGTTACTAGCATTCCGGCAATCAGGATGCACTGCTCGTTCATCAGACATGTCGTGCAGAGAAATTTTCCCCTGGAGAATGACCTGTTGCGTTGCCGCATAGCAAACAAACACGTTCGTGTCAAAACCCTAATCAATCGAACTCTATTTAGAAAACTGAAAACATGTAGCAAATACAGAAATTGGAATTCAAAGAACAAAGATTACAGTTGAGGATTCTGTTGCTGTTTGATGTTCCGTTAGTTAGCAGTAAACATTGAATGAACGAACGAACGAACGAGAAGAGAGATACGAACGAGACTGTAACGACACAGAACCTTTTTATGGAAAAGAGGCCAAATTGGGAATCGAATTTTATTCAAAGATATAATTTGAATTTGAATTTAAATTAATTTTTTTTATACAGATAGAAATAATTATTAAAATAATTTAAATAAGAAACATTTAAATAGTTGTTTTTAATATTATATTTATATTATGAATATTATTTATGTAAATATATCTTAATTAAAAAATGATATATAAGGGTAAAAGAATTAAAATATTGTAATTTTAATAAAAATTACGAATATATTGTAGTTTGAAAAGTATTTACACATATATAACAATCAGCCGCGTCTCATGACGGTGATACGTGTCATTTTGAGACGTAATGCGTAAAAATTTTGAAAGGTTATAACTTTTGACTGGAATATCCGATTGAGGCGCACGATATATCAAAACGATCGTAATTGAGAGGAGAAGCCCTGGGCAAGTTCCCTTCCTCAAATTTTTTTTCCAAAATATGTCTCTAAGTGCCTCAAAATTATGATTTAATCTTCGAATCTCTAAAAAATTTCTTGTTTTCTAATTTTTTATTTATTCAATTAGTGAATTGAATGCTATTTTTTATTTTTTTGATTACTTATATTAATTTCGAACGTTTTGACATAAAATACGTCTCCATCGGATATTCCTATCAAAATTAATTAATGTTTTTTTGGTATATTAATTTACCAAAATTATGCTGTAGATTTTAGTTTAACAAATTAAAAAATGACAATATTGTAGTCGCAACACTAATTTCAAAAATTGAACAAAATTATACTATAAAACTGATGGTGCATATAAACTTCGAACAATCATAATTTTTGATAGAAATGTCTGATAAAAACATATTTTATGTCAAAACGTTCGAAATTAATATAAGTAATAAAAAAAATAAAAAATAGCATTCAATTCACTAATTGAATAAATAAAAAATTTGAAACAAGAAATTTTTTAGAGGTTCGAAGATTAAATCATAATTTTGATGCACTTAGAGACATTCTGGTATATTGTGTGTCTCAATTATGATCGTTTTGATATATCGTGCGCCTCAATCAGACATTTCAATCAAAAGTTATAACCTTTCAAAGTTTTTATGTTTTATGCCTTAAAATGACATGTGTCGCCATATGTAGAGTCGCACCTGGCTGGGATGTGACTAAGTCCCAATCACGCATGGTGGGAACGCTACTGGTTGCGTCCTGTTGAGATGCGAGATTGCTATACATATGTAAATACTTTTCAAACTACGGTATATTCATAATTTTTTATCAAAATTGTAATATTTTAATTTTTTTGTCCATATACAAGTGAATAATTGAATCAATAAAAAATTATTATTCTAATATGTATGTATATATGATTTTTAACAAATTGGGATTCCGATTTCGATTTGGATTCCAGATGGGAATCGAATCTCGAAGCCAAGCGATAAGTTTGGTGTCAGATTTTTTATCTTTTTGATTTTTGGGATTAGGGTTTGTGTTATTATAATGTAATAATAATGCAGCGCTCTACCGTTTGATCATCTCTGCCTCTCGGAGACGCTGAATTGCGGATAGAGTTTTGCTAAAAGAATGAAAAAAGAAATTTTCGATATACTGGCGAAAACACACACATAAAGTTTATACAATTTATTATGGCACCTGTATCTTCGTATTTTTATTGTGCTAAAGTTTATATAATTTATCTTATTATCAAATTATAGTATAAAAAAATATAATTATTATATACATATATATATATATATATATAACAAAAACACAGGTGCAGAGGTGCTGATGTGCGTGTATCTATATTTCGATTAAATTATCATATTTTATTGTTTTAAAATTTATATATTAAAATAATATATCTTATTATATGTAAATTAATGTGCATATTAACATTTTGTAATATATAACTAATTTTACTTTTTAAGTTTAAAAGGAAAAAACTAATTAACATTGGATTTGCATAAAACAACACACTAGAACAAAATGAGACTCATCACAGTTCAACAAACAAACCACACCCATTACATAAAACATAAACTTGAAACAAAACAAAAAACTTTTTAACTTTCAATGGAAAAATGAAAGTTGAAAGAATGTGAGTTTACAAAGAACCATAAAAAGTGAAGGATAGATGATTTTGATGATCAATTGTTTGGCTTGGCAAACAAATTCTTTCACGTTAAATCCCCACAAGACTTTTGTAACCTCTTTCTCCGATGACATTAGAAGAGGTTCTCTTCGTCATGTTTAGTTTTCTCAAAGTTTTGGTTTTGGTTTTGGTTTCAATTTGATGCAATACGAGTGATAATCATCTTCCTAGTTATAGGACAACGTTTACGTTACGCAACTGAAACATATTGCGTACCTATTAAAGAATGTGTGACCGTTGGATATTGTCATTTTTATTTTTTTCAGCCATTTACCGAATTACCTTTTCCTTCACCACGCCACACCTCCCAGCGGCATCAGCACACCGGCTCCTCCCGTATCATGCATCAGCCTCCCTTCACTCTCCGACTTAGCTATGGGATTCACGATGGCGTAGCCCTCAAGCACCGGCCAACCCAATCACCCCCAAGCATCATTATTTCCATGTACTATCTGGATTTTATTTTGCCGCAAAGCATGGTTGTTACAGCAATGGAGTTGGAGCACCCGACCGTGTCGCTGCTCATCTCGGTATTATTTCCACCGCACCACAACACCAAATATTGATTATTTTCAAAAATTGGGTAAAAACACTTAAAACCCATCAAAATACCCAGAAAAATTGTTCAACAAAACAAAACCAATTTTTTTAAAATAAAACCCAAAGAAAAAGTCCCTCAAACGCTTCTTTGCACACTCCGCAACCAACAAAATTGGCATCCCTCTCCTCACACGCCCCTTCGCCTAGTGCCAATCCCTCTCAATCTACCGCCAGCTCTCACTTGGCACCCGTGTCCTCGACATCTGCGTCCAAGAACACCTCCGTATCTGCCACGGTATCCTCGTCACCTATGACCTCAACCCCTCGTCCTCAAAGACGTCAAAAAGTTCCTGTCTGAGACACAATCAGAAATCATAATCCTTGTTTGAGGATAGGGTCACAATTGGTTCCGATTGAAGCCACAGAAGAGAGAAAGACACCAACAGAGAGATTGAATCGTGCAGAAGGTTCTGGAAGGTTCCCAATTGGTTCCACCACACCATAGCAACCGGTGACGTCGTCGTCGTCGTAGAAGAGCTTGAACGTGTTGGTGCCATCGTGATCGACGACTACGACGAGAATGGGGCCGGAACGCAGAGACGAGAATGCAGAGAGAGAAGAGAGAGAAAAAAGAAAAAGGGTAGAAGGGAAGTAAACAAAGAAAGAGAAAAAAAATAAAAAATAAAAACCGTTTGATGAAAATTAAAATCGATCCAGCTACCAAACTTGTACTCACGCAGGTACAAGAGAAGTTTTACTCTCGTACCATAGACTTCGTCTAGTTATAAAGAGAAACGAACGGGGAAAAGAATTGTGCTATGTAGGTATATAGGAAAATTTGGATTTTTCTTTTGTTTTTAAGTCTAAGTTTTGAAGGTAAAATGGTCTAGTAAAAGTGGAGACCAAAAAATAATTATCCAATTAAGTATTCCCTTTATATATTGTTATATAATTTTTTTCTCTTTTTTTAATTATTTTGGTAATTAATCAAAATTTTCATTCTTAATTATATAAAAAATTATTTATATATTTCATTTTCTTAATTATTTAACTCTTTAAGTGTATAATCTTTTATT
>PYAF01004164.1:950706-995200 GCA_007407185.1 Glycine tomentella | reverse complement strand
AAGATTGTAAAGTGTGAAAATAAGAATTTATTTTATTTAATTGATGAGTTTACTCTTTATGCATTGCAAAGATTTTTATAATGTTAACTAATAAAAAATTATTTTAGATATAAGTTTAAAAGTGATTATTATAAAATTGTAATTCACCTAGACAATCTATAATTGAATAATAATATTAAAAAAACAATTATACTATCAGTAAATTATAATAATTTTTTAATTCAAAATGGGTTAAATTATTGATGTCTTAAATGTTTTTTATTTTTCATTGATATTTTTATTTAAAATAATTCAAATTCAATATTTCAATAAACTAAAAAAATCATAAGAAAACATAATTTGAAAGTAAATAAAGTGAAAAAAAAAAACAAAATACTCATAAAAAATGAACCAAAAAAAGTTTTGATGAGGCCGAAAAATATTTCAGCCCCACCATTTAGGCCTAATATATTGAACCATTCAGTCGCCCAACCCATAATCCAATAAATATGATGCCCGCTTATTGGAAATGGATCAGATAGTTGTTAATTCAATTTTCATCAGCGAGTGATTCTATTTGCGTACTCCCATTTTTCTTCACACCCTACTGGTATTCCTTTTTGTTTTTCATATTCCTAAAATATCCTCCTCTCACTCACACTTCCTCTCCTTCTCCTACTCTCCGTGGCTCTGCACCCCTCTCCTTTCATGTCACCATCTCCCTTACCTATTGCATAGAAGCTTTTTTCCAGAGAAAGCATTTTTTTACCAAAAAATACAAAATCATCGAAAGGATGTGCAAAGAGAAAAAAATTTGATGTAAAAGGAAATATATTCACTGCCTTGGTTGTTTTTTATTTCTTTATTGAATCCAATCCAAGTCAACCGCTAAAGTATTTTGGGTGTTTGGTTGAGTGACGAAAATAATCTCTATAATTTAGGGATGATGGAAATAATCTTGGATGTTTGGTTGGAGGAAAAATAAGGTAAAAATATTTTTAAAAATGATAGGATTTATTATACTGATTCTCATGTATTTTCACTCATCTCTTTATTTTCCTTATATCTTATCAATTTTTCTTAGGCCGGCATTTTTACTCTTTACTTTTTATCTAACTTATTTTTACTTTTTTTTTTATAACTTGTATCTACTCTATTTCTCTCTTTTTCTACCAAACAGTAGAGCCAGAAATAAAAACTAAGGTAAATAGTTATATTCGTCCCTAAATGTGTAGAGCGCTGACAAATTCATATCCGAAAGATGGTAATTCAAATTTTTGTCCCCGAAAGTGAAAAAAGTGCGACAAATTCATTCATCCGTTAACTTTCGTCCATTACCGTTAATGAAAGAGTTTATGTGACTCATTTGAGGACCAATTTGTCAACGCTCTACATATTCAGATACGAATTTGTCAGCATTCTACCCAAAATATAATTTAATTTTCATCTTCTCTCTTTTTTAATCATTGCAAACATAACATTACAATAAACATTTAATAAAAAGGAAAGCAAACATAAGTTAAAATAAACATAATAATAAACATAATATTGATTAATAAGCATAATTTGTGTGTAACTCTGAAATTTCTATTATGACAATATTAGGTAGCGACATAATCTTAATGATTGTGCATTTCAATTTGTTTGAGTTTCATATTTTGGGTAAAGTATTATGAGACTTAAACGAATTAAAATGCACAATCATTAAATTAATCCTTACAAAAAATGAGACTTAACTTAATTTTGTCATTACATAATATTGTTATAATAGAAATTTCATAGCTATAGATAGATTATGCTTATTAATTAATATTTCGCTTATTATTATGTTTATTCTAACTTATGTTTGCCTCCCTTTTTATTAAGTGTTTATTGTAATGCTATGTTTGCAATGATTAAAAAAGAGAGAAGATGAAGATTAAATTATATTTTGGATACTGACAAATTTGTCCTTGAATATGGAAAGCGCTGACAAATTTATCCCTGAATGTGTCATATTGACTCTTTCAATAACGGTAACCGAAGAAAGTTAACGGATGAATGAATTTGTCACATTTTTTTCATTTTCAGAACAAAAATTTGAATTTTCATCTTTCAAGAACGAAATTATTAACATTTTACATGAACAAAAATGATTATTTATTCTAAAAGCTAACATGGCCCAATTATCCTCAGATCCTTTGCTTACGGTGTGTTTGAACTTTGAACACACCTTTTGATCATAAAATTCTAAGTCCAAAGGACAAAAAAACGTGTAAAACATGGTGGATAGCTTCTGAGAAGACATGGAAAGTCACGTCTCGAACAGGTATGCAAACACACGCTATTAATGTCAAAAAGTTTTTTTCTCTATTCTTTTTGGAGCCAAATTATTTCAGATTTTTTTTTCAACTGCTAACGATACATGTTCTAGTTAATAGTTATACTCAGTTCAGTTCTCTTCATTTATAAATAAGCACGTATACCTTTCCAATTTCAAAAGATTTTTAAACATCCGGTGACCGACCAGTCCAAAAGCAAAAAAGAAGAAAAACAAAAGCCCTTTTTCTCATTCTCATCCAACAAACCGAAATATTTACAAACCCGTGTGAAACACAGACAATACTGTATTAACTATATAAATATGGCAAATAAAAAAAGTATAAAGTTTACAGGCAAATAATATCCCGGATGATCAAACAAAGTGTCGCGTAAGCATACAAACGAAAATTCTCAGTAATGACTGCAATTTCAACCCAAAGTTGTTGTGATATTTAGATATAAATAATAATAATAAAATAATAATAATAAATTGAAGTACAACTTAAAAATGTGCATGTGCAATATGTATTCATACCATTGCCTAGCTTAAAAATATAGCTCATGCGTTTATTCAGTACCATATTCTACAATTTAAGCATTACCATAATTCTGAGGACGAAATTCAAAGACAAAAACAGTCACATTAAACTAGTTCATCTAGCAAGGATTTGCTGTCTAAATTATCAACCTTGGACTTGATTGACAAGATGTTCTTGTCCAACTCAGAAGACTTCATCTCAAGCTCGCTTAAATGCTCTCTGATCTCTTCAATTCTTGTTTTGATATCAGTTACCTCTTGTTCTTTCTGAGCCAAACTTTCCAGATTTAATTCCAGCTCTTTGTTCAATGTTTCCACTTCACGATCAGAGTTAGCCTTTGCCATCTCCGCCATGCAGTGCTCATCAATGAGTTCAATGTTTTCAGCAATTTCATCAACTATGCTGCGCAACCAGGCCACGCGAAGCTGAGCAGATTCTACATCCTTAAGAATAGCCATCAATTCCATGATTTTAGACTTTGTCAATTGCATTATTGGGGTAGATTGTAGCTCTTGGACCACAAAGCACACACATTCGACATAATATGACCGCATAACAACTGATTCCAAGTGGCAGCTTGCTCCTATATCCCCATACTTTTCAAAGATGGATCTCAGGATGGGAGCAAAGCTTTCCTTCACGTGGTATTTTCCAACCGGGACACGCGACTCAGAAACCACAGACTCAGTCTCCCCTCCGTCACTGTCTTCATTATCATGGAGACCAGACAAACAAAAATTCATGGACCTACCATCTGGTTTAGTAAGACATCCCGTGTCATCAACAGAGGTGATTGGAACAACTTTTGGTGAAGCATTTTTGTCCCCATTGTGCTTTGATTGGACCTTGTGATTGGTAGGCTTTCAAAGAAACAAGGACAAGAGACAAGTCAACTATATGCTTATTGGGTTTGATTGTATCAGGCCATAATTATAAAAGAATGTTGACTGAAGAAAATGTGAGGTTTGACCATAGAAGAGAGAAAAGAATGAATGCGAGAAAAGAGAGGTAACTACCATGACATCTAGGACATGTATTTCTCCAGAAACTGGTATTAGCTCATTGCTTTTTGACTCCTCCTTTGTCTTTTCAGAATAATTTGATAATGGCGATGAAGCATCAGAGAGATAAATAGCCCCAATTTTTGAAGGTGGAACACTGTCAAGAACGGGGAGTTCTGGTTTTGAACCAACCTTCTTTCTCCTGTCGAAGTTTAAAGACATGGTACCTGCAATTTAAGAGAATACTAGTAAGAAACATATATATAGTTAAGGATCTCAGGTATACCAACGATCTGTTTATTAACTCAAAGTAACATATTTTGACTAGTCAAACAAATCAGCAGGCAAGCCTTGGTAGGCTGCTAGCAGCTTTATTAACCACCATTCAAAGTTCATGTTTCAGGCCACCATTATTTTTATATAAATCAATAATATGATGGTGGCCTGAAGCATATGTTCCATTCATATTATAATATATATAGTCAATGTCATCATATTATATAATCCTTATATTATGAATGACATTAACTATATATTTGTGAACTTGGCAAACCAATTGCACAGATAGTGCAGCTTTAGGCGATGGACAGTATAATATAATGTTTTGTCAAAGAAGATTAATCCGTTAATCGTGAAATCATGTCCATGCAGTTTATTTGATTTGTACAAGCTGTTGAAAACTGAGTTATATGAAACGGGACCATTTTTTTAGTCTCCAAATCAATCTGTTTCTAGACTAAACTCTAGATAAATGCCATGCTACTTTCATTTGAATCAAAAAGGCCTGGTTAACATGACATGTTTGAATTGGAAAAAGAACTGACACTCAGTATTGAAGTGAAACCAGAAATATTTCTCAGGTTTCCCTTTGAGACAATCACATTCTTCAAAACCACTAGTTTTCATATGGGCCTATGGGGTGAATGAGATTTTTTTTTTTTTTAAGTAGATTAAATCAGATAAATGGAGAAATCTTGCTTTAAAATTCTGTGAGCGAAGAAATTCAGTTCAAGACACACTTTAAGCTCTTAATTAAATAGATAAAAAGGAGAAAATTGTCACTGAATCGTATATCACAGATATCCTTAAATAGCAAATATAAAATGGAGGGAAACCTGAATCAGCCTTCTGGCAATATTCATCACAGACATGGTAAGGATTAGATGCTTTAGGGCAACCAGAGGGCCTGCGTTTTTCTTCTTTCATCTTTTTGCCAAGCTCACCATCTGTAACACTTCTGCGATAATCTTTGAAAACTACAAAAACAAAAAGAAAAAAGACAGATCTTACAAGTGTTCAGACATAACCAACTAGCAGCTCTCCCAACTAAGTAGTTAGTACAGAAGTCAACAATCGTAGTCATGCATGACAATTTATGACTAAATGACTATGTAAAGAACTTTTACACTCATTCAAATTAAATTCTTAGACTAATTTCTATGCACTGCTCTTACATTGTCGTCTAATTAATAACAATTTCAAACAAAACTTGATATATACAAACAATTCAAAACAGCCTGAGCAAAAGATCACTAATATCCATGAAGGGCTCATGGAAAACAGACACAAACAGAAGAGCAGCATAGACCAGTAAGTAGTTACACTTTTGATGGAATCGGATTCAGTGTAGTCAATTATGAAAGCATTCATACAGTCATCATCGCATTTGTAATTGATAGATGAAGATTGGACGACTCAAATTTTGAATGCATGTTTTAAGTCTGATTTATTGAAATAAAACACAAGTCGTCTGTCTCATCTTCATCCGTCAGTTCCGAGTTGTTAAAGGTGTAAATGCATGGGAAACCGAACACAGGTAACAAGGTTTAAAAAACGATTTGCGACCATGATTTTAGGTGCAACACCAAGGTTTTTTACTCACTACAACTACATTGCAACTGTCATTGCGGCTGCATTTGCTCACAAAGTCAAGGATCACGAACAAATCACTACTAAGGCTGTAGTTTAAAATCTTGACAGGAATCCAGATTCTGTTTTTTATTTGGTTTCGAAAGGGGACATCATCCCAAGTTAACAGTTATACTTTTTTTTTTTTTTGAGAAAAACAGTTACACTTGATAGCACTAAAGAAGTGATTTAAGGGGGAAAACGAATGATATAAGCCAAAATCCAAAACTCGTGCAATAAATATCTAATTGATACTCATTTATAACTGAAATCCAGGGAAGGAAAAAAGCTAGGATAGGTTTAACTCTTGTAGAGCAAGAAGGATGCACAAAATACATTAATAGTTATTAATCAGAAGAAAAAAACATTAATAGCTATTAATTAATCAGAAAAATTGAGGAAACAGGAAGAACAACTGATCAGTACCCTTTTTAGTTTTAGATGGCTTGCCAGGCTTGGCTTCCTTGATCCTTTGCACGCAAGCCTCCGTGCATTCATGGTAGGGATTGGGAGCATATACACAGTTTGCCATAACTCTTCCGTGCTCAGCCATCTCTTTCTGAGTCTCCTCTGCCTCACCGTTGCTACCAACCAACCCAACTGTGATTGTTGCATCAAGTCAACAAACTCAAATTAAACATCAAATCCTTACAAATAGGGGAAAAAAAGGAAGAAAAAGTGAACAAAAATTCTCACTAAAATTTGAGCAAGACAAATTATATTTTTTATGTAAAAAAAATCACTTATATTTATAGGTTAAACAAACAAACAAAAAAGTAATAAAAACCTAACAAAATCAAGATGCCATATCTATCCAATCAAACCCATCCCCTTCCAAGTTCCAAAAGAAAAGGAAAAAAGAAGAATAATAAGAGACATGATTTTATTTTTCTGTATGTGCACAACAAGGCACAAAAAAAAAACAATAATCAGAAGTGAACCACCTTAATCATCCACTCAGACATGTTTTAGAGGATCTTTTATTTTGATGCATGTATATTTCTCATCAAAACATACACAATTTTTTGATAGAAAAAAAAAAAAGAACACAAAAAACGTGAGCAGGCAAATAAAATATGATCTATGAATTTCTGTAAATTGAAGATTGCGAAACGAAGAAGGGTAATCCACGTACAGCAGAAAGAGACACCCATGAATTGAACAGAAAGAAGGAAAAAATGAGCATTAGATAAGGGATTTCAAAAAACAACAACCTAGAAAGACAGAGACAGCGGTGTTGGCAAGTAGGAGGAGTAGGTGTGCAACCCGAATTCCTAATCAAACAGTGTGGGATTTGTTGATTATTATTATTATCCTCTCTTTTCTTTGAGCAACAAGGAAGGAAGCAAAGAGTGAATGAAAAATGGAAGCGTTTGTTTTTTGACCATGCGGGGGTGACCATTAGAAATTTGCTCACAACTTTTGAAACTCTTTGACCAGCAGAGCAGGGAAATATTAAAAAAATGAAAGAAACAACGAAATCGGAAACCACTTTTGAATGCTGTTTCAAAGATTTTAGCAAATGCAAATTTTGTCAAACTTCTAGAAACTCACCGCGTCTGGTACGTATTGCCGCTTTCGTACGTGTGAAAGCGTTTCCTTCTTTACGCTAAATAAATGTTTTCAATTCTAATTAATATTTTTTTCTTAAGATGCTACACGCCTACACGTATATTTTATTGAGTTTTGTAGTCATGTAGTATTAGTATTTAGTTTTAGCATTATCATTTTATAATAAATTATTGTTGATGTCATTTTGAAAATAATTATAGTATAAAATCAATAAAATTATCATATATATTATATGTTATCATTAAATAATGATATAAAATTATTTATAATTTACATTGTTATTCCATAACTTATTTTCTTTATTTTATTAAATTCGCATGATCACCTTTTATAAAAATATATATAATCTATATAAAATAAAGTAAGAAAATATTTATAATTTTAAAAGTTTTGTTTTCACAAATTTTAAAATTAAAATAGTTATCACTTAATAATATTAAAAAATAAAAACAATTTTATTTAATAATTTAAAATAAATAAATAAAACATTAATTTATCATATTACATAATTTGACAATTATATTTTTTTATCTTAACTCAAATGATTAGTGAAATATTATTTTTAATTAAATATTTTTCCTAAATAAATATAAATATGTGATAATTTTATAAATATATAAAATTAAAATATAAATACGGGTGATATTATAAATTCATGAATAAAATATATACATGGGTAAAAGTTTATTTTAAATTGGATCAGTTTTTAAATTAAAATCCAAAATTTAATCCAATGAAAAAAATAAAATTTTCAAAATTGGATCAGTTTTTAAAATTAAATAAAACTCTTTCTGGAAGTTTATTAAAATATTCAAGAAACTAGACAATTATCTCGCCTGCAACAGCTTTTGTTGTTACATGTGAAGCTAACAGCAACCCCGCAACTCATGTACTGATCCAGCTCATAGTTATGACAGATTCAGTTCATTGTTAGAGTTATTAATTATTTAATTTTAAAATTAAATACATCTAGAATCTAAAAAATTCATTTCTTAGAGTAGTTACAAAAAATATTTTTTTTCTCTTTAATATATTATTACGTTATTTAATGGAGTGACGTTTCATACGAATATGAAATAGTATATACAAATGAAACATTGAACGAGATGTAATAACAAATAAACTAATATTTAAAATAATCAAACTGATATAATTTATACGTTATTATAACACAAAATTATAATTTCAAATACTATAATATTATTTTAATTGTTTTCTATTTTTATTTGTTTCTTTACCGAGTAGATATTTTGTTTAACATAGCTTTTTTTCTTTCTCTTTTAGTAAATTAAAAGGCGTAAATACTTAAATATTGTTCAAAATAAAGCTCACACTCAGGCCTGCTTAACACAAATTACTTGATCGAATTAAAGTGACGTCACCTTCTCTTTGACAACATTGACAAATTTCGGCATCTTCTTGTTTCCATGTTGCAGTTTGTGATGACTAGAGAAATCTTGATAAAGATGTATCTTCAAAATTTCATTAAATTTCTTAATTATTTTAAAATTAAAATATTAAAATTTATTAGCATTTTAAGACATTTGACATTTTTAGTTATCTAAATTTTTTTGTTTAAATCCTTACATGCATCTATAAATATTCATCAACAATTTATTTTTAAGAAAATAATTATATTTTTTCTAAAATAGCAAATTATAAAACTAATTTAAAAATTAGTTGAAATCTGAAAAATTAACTAAAAATTGAAAAATTAGTTTATTATATTATAAATGTTTGGTTAAACTATAATTAAAAAGAATAAAATAAAATAAAAATAATAAAATTATGATTTATTTAAAAATAATAATTAGGATATTGTATAAATATATTGAGAGGATAAAAATAAAATAAAATATAAAAAGTTATAAATTAGAAACAAATATTTCAAAAAATGTTATGTGAAGTAGTAATTTAAAAAATGCTAACTTTAAAACTTTTAAAAAACTTATTTATAGAATAATCAAACCAATTTTTAATTAATAAAAAAATTAAAATTTAATTGAAATATCTTGCATAATGCAGCTTATATATACATAATATTCAATAAAAATATGGGAAGTTTTGATCTTCATAAGAGCCAAAAAATATTTAATGAAAGTCATTAATAATATTAATATAGACTATTCTTCGTTTTTCGTTGGTTGAAATTTAGAAATAATATATCTGAAAGAGTTTAAATTTAAAATTGACTCATATATGACTGCACAATAAATTATCCTGACAAATATACACTGTTATGGCACACTTATTTAAGAATAAAAGGGCCCACTTTTGACAAGAAGGTAACTCATAAATTGCCTACTTGAATTTTTGTTGGAAGAACGAAGAAGTGTTTATATTAACAATCGACTGTGTTTTTAATTATTAATAATTATTTTTAAAGGAAAATACTCCTAAAAAGATGGTGATGAAGAATTGTATGATGGCTGGGAGGTGTACGGGCACATCTTGTGCCCTGTATTTTTTTTTTTTTTTTCCTTCCAGAGATAAGTTTCATTTGCTAGCTTCTAAAAACACGTAAAAAAAGTAATGGCATTAACATATTTTCATTAAAATTCATTTACTATTAGAATTGAATAATAATGTATTTAAAATATAGTTTTTAATATATTATTTTATTATGAATTATTATGTATAATGATAAGATTGCTAAATTTTATAACAATCATTTTTAAAGTTATATCTGGAGTAACTTTTAATTAGTTAACAATATAAAAATCTGTAAAATAAAGTCCCACTATTATTGAGAAAAAAACTATCAACAAAATTAAAAGTAAATTATACTATTCTTCAATGAAAGATGTGAATATTAAGTTGTCTTCCACTCTTATTTTCAAATTTACACTATTTTCGCTAAACAGATTAAAAGTGTATGCAATTTGACTCCATTTTTCAATTTTTTTTGTTAAAATTCTGGTAACTTTTCCTTAAAATATTATTACCAAAATATCCTTTACATTATTATTTCCTCAAAGATGAAGTGTTGTCTCCCTTCTTTTATTAAAATAAAATGCACATTATTTGATTAAGATAAAAAACAAATAGCAAGAGAAAGATCAAAGTGTGTATTTAAAATGAATGTGTTGATAAAATTAATTTTAAATGAATTTAATTTGTAAAATTAATTTGAAAATGATATTATTTATTTTTGAATATTTTTATTATAAAATTAAGTCAAAAATAAAATTTATAATTAAATTTATTATTTAACGCAAAAGTTAATTAAAATCATTTTAACACATAATTAATTTTTATCAAAAATTAATTCTAAAATCTTTTCCAATATAAAAATATATAAAAATTTCTAAAATTAATTCTAAACTTAAAATTAATCTTGCAATGTAAAGTTAAACTTATATTAATAAATTATTAATTCGAATGATATTGGAATTAGTGTTTTTAAGAAAGATTTTGGATTCAAATTTTGTAGGTAACTCATAACTTACCTATTACCTATTTGATTAACAAGATTCAACATTTATACACTGAGAGTGCTACTGAGCTTCAAAATAAAAATACTAAAATAATAATAAAATAAAATATAAATATAAGTATACACCTCAGAAGTTATATATATTTTTTGTAAAATTAAATTACAATTTTTATTTGTAAAACATAACAACATAAAATGTCTACATTGGTCAAAACTCAAAAGAGTACATTTTCAGATTTTTTTTTTTTTTTTTTGCTGAATTGAGTACATTTTTAGTATTCATGCAAATATGCAATACTTATTTTTGACTGTTTTTTATATTTTATTTTAGATAATTAAAATAAAAAATAATTATGTAAAATCAAGTATTATTTTTGTCATATATATATATATATATCAGAATAGTTATTTTAAATTGGTGTAAATAAATAATAGTTATTTAAATAAATTTTTTTATGAGTTTTCTTCAATAACAATATTTTTATGAATTTTTTTAAATCTCTTATTTATTTTAATTTATCCTTTTTATTTTTAAATTGAATTTAATATTTTTTTAAAATATGAATTGATAAAAATAATTTATGGTAGATGTAAAGCATAAATTTTGGTTATTTAAATTAAATATTTACACTCTGAATATAATTACACATTCTAAGATCATATATATATATATATATATATATATATATATATATATAAAAGAATGCAAGAGACTGGAAAAAAGTTCCGAAAATCTTGCCTCTTGCAACAAGTTACTTTTCCTTTTCCTCCCATTATGGCGGACCGAATTTGTGACGCAAACACGCGCAAAATTTTCCACTTTGCATTTTTTCATCCTTCTTCTTTTCAATCAAGAAAATTACGATAGGACTTTTGGCGGTATATACGAAACCAGCAGCTTGGAATATCCTTTTTTCACTATTTTTTGCAAGTCATCATCATCATCATCATCTGTTTTTTACATATGAGGGGGCTGCTCTTTGTTCAATTGTTGAGCTTAATTATAATTTAGAAATTTTATATAAAAATTACTCAATAACCGCTGTGGTTTTCTTTTTTGAAGTAGATTAAAGGCTAATTAAGTTTTATTATTTTTTTTATAATTTTTAGTCATTAGTTAATTATCTGTCAGGATTTTTAGTCTTATTTTTTTTATCTATTTTTAATCCCTCATTTATTTTTATTGTTCAAAATTAATTCTTGTTTTATCAATTTTTAGATCATTTTTTATTTTATATTTGAGATTAATTTTGAGAAATAAAAAAAATAAGAGACTAAAAATGAATAATTTTTTTAAAGAGACTAAAAATAATAACAAAAAATTAATGAAAGACTATAAATTATTAAAAAAACTTTAAGAGAATAAAAATTATAGTATGAAAAAGTTGAAGTTCAAAAAACTTAATTAATCCTAAATTGAACCATTAAATATAAGCACATTTGTTAAAAATTAAATATTAATTAATCACGTTTTTGAAGGCATTACTAACATGCTTTTGAAGGAGTTGTTTTATTCTTCTACATTTTGGGACCTCTTAGCGTATTAGAGTTAATGCCCCTTTGGTATGCTAAAAAATGGAGGATTTTATTTTTTTTTTGTAAAATTTGTATTCAAGTACAAAGATTTACAACAGTTCAAGTACATATTTAAATTATATCTTTTTACAAAGCTTAAATTACGTTAAACATAATAGATTATTACTGTATTTTTTTGACAGAAAAACACAATATATTATTAAACATTTATAATCAAAACACATAACAAGTCAAATTAATATATATAACACATAAAAACTCAAGAACTTAATTTTATTTATTTTTTCCTTAATTATTATCATCTTCATTCTTGATGTGTTTTTTTGTTTTTTGTTTTCTCGAGGGTTTCATTCTGGGTTGAGGTTGCATAATAGAGGGAAGTGGCGGATCTAGAACCTGGATTAATAGGGGTAATTTATTTAAAAAATAAAAATTGATAATTATTATTATTATATGGGATAGTTGAATTCAAATATGAAGATAAGAGATACAAAATATAAAGTTTTAAGATAAATATTTGCATGTTATTAAAATAAGAAGGTGCATTTACTTACTTTTATATGTGAGCTGGTAAGTAGGTTCAAATACATAAAATTATGGGGTTCAAAATCTAAAATTATGAGATATAAAATATAATATTTTTTATATTTTATTAAAATAAGATGATGTATTTACTTATTCTTACATTATGAATTAATAAAAAAATTTAAATACATAAAATTAGAAGATGTAAAATATAAAATTATAAAATATAAAATATAATATTTTAAAATAAATAGTAATGATTTTATCAAAATAAAGAAGTGTAATAGACATCCAGGATGTTATGTACATCCGCCGGTGCTTGAATGGGTAGGTAGCCATGCAATGCGTGTCTTCACTGTCTTGACTCTTGACTTGTGTAGCTCATGAGCCGATGGAGAAAAGCAAATGGGTAATTAACATACATTCAATGGCGAACCACAAAGATAACTCATTTTGCCAAGGAAATGAAAAGTCTTTATTTATCTTATTTATTATTTTTGGTTTAAAAATAACTCAATAAAACATTCTACAACATAAAATGGGTCTAAGACTCAAACTGTCAATAATGGGATTAATTTAATCTGTCATTAGATCATTTTGGCCATATGTTTTTCTTTATAAAAAGTTGACAAATTATTTAAAAAAAATTTAAAAAAATTCTTTAAATTTTTTTGGTTATATTTTTTATTTTTAAAAAATAAAATACGATGAATTGAGATGTAGATTAAAATATTAATGCCTAAACAAAAATATTATTAAATTAACAATGCATCATGCTTAAAAACCTGGAATTATTAATATTGCAGTAGGTATTAAATAAAAAATAAAAATATTCTATTTATAATGAACAAATACATGTATTTTAGTTTAAACATGCCAGCTGTCAAAAACTTAGGGTAGTATATTCAGTGGTGGAACCAAAATTTTTTTTAGGGGGGGCGAACATAAAAAAAAATTATATGATAAATAAAAGTAATCTGAAGACAATATAAATCTAATATAAAAAAAAATGTAAATTATAAACTACATACAGACAAATTGCAAACATGATGGGTTGATGAACAAACTGACAAAGTCTAGTGAGTTTTAATAAAATAACTCATAATTTAAAATCAAAATCAAAGTAATAATACGGAGATAAGAGATAAAGAATACACAATCAGTTTTAGCGTAAAAAACCTAATTTTATAAAAAATCACAACATCCAAATTGGATAATCAATCCAATGGACAATTTCACTATAATAATAAATAAGTACCTTTAAAATTTTAAAATTCTGATGGAGAGTTAAGAATCAGACTTGTCAAACGCTTCTATATGATCTCATAATAATTATCTCAATGATGCAAATATAAACTCTCTAAAGCTCTAATATTATTTAGAATGGAATACATACTATCAACACAAAAATATGTTTATATTTATACTAATTTAAGCATACAATTTTAAACAATTTTTGAATGCAATTCTAAAAATATTTTATCATATTATACAATGCAATCTTAAATATATTTTATATTATGCAATACAATCTTTAAAATATTCTATCCTATTTTTGAATATAATATTAAAAAATATTTTATACTATATTTGAATACAATCTTAAAAAATATTTTATCTTATTATGCAATATAATCTTAAAGATTTTTATTATATTATGTAATGCAATCTCAAAAATATTTTATCCAATTTTTTAATATAATATTAAAAAATATTATATTTTATTATATTATATAATATACCTTTTTTATTATTAAATTATTTTTTAATTTTTAATATATATATATATATATATATATAATTTTATATTAGTAAAATTTTAGGGGGGGCGGGGCCCACCCTAGCTCCCCCTGTTTCCGCCCCTGAGTATATTGTACGTGTAATTTTCTTTAACTCACATTACCTCTATTTTTTTTTTCCCAAGACGTACATTGTTAAAACACTCCTAGAATACGACACGCAACTCAAATAATGAGCATATACTATAATATATATTACCCATTTCATTTACACAAAACTACCGAAATTCTATAACCAGTAGAGTCACGCAGTCCATGTACAATCTTTAGAAACATCCATCAAATTGTCGACTAGCCATCAAAATTCATAGACTCCGTCTAGCGAAAGCGTCACTTTCATTTTAGAACTTTGTGTGCCTCTTTCTTTAGATAAGTCATCAAACATTAATACCACCCATCCATCGTGGCTTTAGTTAGAATGGATAAGCTTGATTGTTGCCTCTAATAATTAATTGGAGTCAATTTTTGAGAAAATTGCAACAAAAAGATTTAATTTGCATGAGGAAGTAGTTTCCATCATTTTCAATCTACACAGGGTAGCATATTTTTAGATGTTGAAGAGATATTGGTTTGTTAATGTTTTAATATTTTTTCACTTCCTTATTTGTAACTCCTCAGTCCCTTGATTGACCTTTACAAACTCCATTGTTATGAACTCCCATGAATTAATTACAAGATGGAAGAGTATTGTTTCTTTTAATAAATATGAAATCTCTTGATAATTGTTCTTGTATTTGGCTTATGCATCTACATCGATCCTTCTCATCCTCTGATTTCCAACAAACACTAATTGCCCAGTCACAATCTCTTTTCCAATTATAGACTGACAATTGCCCCTTAATTCTTATTCCTAACGCAACAAATTAATCAAGTCATTATAGATTTATATTGTATTTGGCCAGTGGCATTTTTTTTTCTCTCTTGGTAATCAATGACAACAGTTCCCTCTTCGTTGATTGGCCTGGACAACATAGCCCCCAAACGCAATTTCAAATGTATGCACATCAGCCTTTCTTATACTTTGTTCTTTACTACTTTCATGGGGAGAATTGGTTTATTAATAAGTTATGATTATGTTATTGTCTCGTAATGATGCCTATTTTTGCCTCAACATCAATATATTACCTTTTTGTTATGGGACTTTTTTTTCCAACTGGGAGTAATGTGCAACAAATACTTTTGTTCAATGTCGGCTTATGGATTATACTCATGAAAAGTAGTAATGCTCTTACGAGGAAAAGATTAATAAAAAAAAAAAAACAAAGCAAAAACGTGTTTTCAAAAAGAAAGAAATATTCAAAATAAAAATAGTCTTTAAAAAATGAAAACTGAAAATATTCTCAGAAAACTGAACAGCCTGTTTTGAAGTAGAATTTTAGATTGAAAAAATTATGAATGGGTAAATAGAATTTTAAATTAAAGTCTTGATAGTGAATAAGTTTCGAATTAAATAAGTATTGTTATTTTAATATGTTGATGTTGCCTACCGTGTTGGGAAATATTCATGATTATAAATAAGGTGGTGGGAGTATTGCAATAAGAATTGTAATAAGTCAGTTACAAACCCAAAAGAATATAAGTAAGGAAAGAAATATCTAAGGTAAAGCTTGGTATGGATTTGTGATTTGTGAGAGAGACTTTTTCTTGTTAAGTTATGATTTGGGTGGTTTTATAAGGATAACTGTAAGAAGGTGATACTAAATTGTAAAGTTTGCAAATCAAATTCATTTTTTTAAGTTGTACGGTATGATATAACTATCCTATTTTTTACATATTGGGACAAAACTTTCAGTTATAAGAATTAAATTGTTATTGTATTACATTTCCAATAATAAAAATGATCATTTATCCCAAGAAAAATTAAGAATCTTAGACATAAGATTGTATGAGACGTGGGATCATGACATAAGGGATCGTGAAAAATCAGATTTAAACAGCAAGTATGTCACTAGAAACAAGTAATTCATTAATGGTTCCCTCGTGCGATCTTGTTTTTTTGTCATAATAAACAGCATCCGTAAACAAGTAGACAATAGAGGAGGGTGGCAGGTGTTACATCGGAATGATGTGAATGCAATTAGTTTCCTCTATTTTTTTTTCCTCGCGACGACTTTGGTCCTTCACCGATTGCAACCTCGAAGGACTTTTGCAACCTTTAGCATCAGAAAGAGATAGAAGAAGAAGAATACGTCCCTGGATGGCCTTAGAACCACATTTTATTTGTGGTGCCATGATGCATGGTCTAAAGGAATCCCTTATGGTCAAAAGAAAAAGATGTACAAAATGGGTTGTTGGGACCATTCCCATTTACATTGCATACGTAAAATCAAGGAAGTCTACAGTCAAGTCTTTATTATGTGGCCAAAATAATTTCGATAATTATATATATCATTTTTCTTCAAGTTTGCTTCTACTCAAACTTTTCTTCTTCTAGAAATTACTATGACCTTTATTTATTACGTACAAGGAATATAAAATGGAATCCATTTTTCTCTCCATCGTATTTATCACATGAGATTCTATGTTTTTTAAATGAATTTTATAAATATAATAGAGGCTAACATATAATTTTGGTATCTTATTTTCTTCTATTTGCAATTTTAGTCTTCCATTTCAAAATATAGACATTCAGTAGTCCTTTAATTTTTTTAAAATTAATAATTTTTGTCCAAATTTTAATTTTGTATATGTTTTATTTTTTATTTTGTCTAATTGAGTCTTAGACCAAACATATTTATTTAAGATATCATAAAAAATAATTTAATTAATTAAAATATAAAAAATATAGGTAAAATTTGATGATTAGACCAAAATTGTTTATTTTAAAAATTTATGAGACTAAATATCTCTATTTTAAAATATAAGAATAAAAATTACAAATTAAACAAAATATGAGGAGAATCAAAGTTGTACTTTAACCTATAATATAGTTTAAAGTTGAGGTTTAAAAGAATCCTACTATAAAAAAATTAAGAAAATCACATTGCCATTTTATAGAAGTTTCTCAAATTAATATAGTACATGATACAATGACATTTTTGTTATACTGATATTTACACTCTAGATTGATTGTAACTAGAATTGATGTAATATACTTCTACATTTGTTTATGATGAACCAATCAAGAAAGTTTTTCGCCAGTTAATTTTATTATCAACTAATTAAAAAATGTGAACATCTTTTTCAATCTTTTTTAATTTAAGACCAGACTTTCTAAATTAATATTTTTTTAATAGGATGTCGAAAATAACTTCTATATATACTATACATGCAGTTTTTAGGGCAAAAAATTAAAAATAATATAAATTAAATAATTAATTAGAAAAATGGTGCAAATGAGTCAATATTTAACAAACTGGGGCACTCAATCACGTCCATTTGGGGCGTATTTAAACACCCCCAAATGGGGCGTGTTTGTGCACATCGCGACACGTGGCAGCAAAAACAGGGGGTGTGGGGTTTTCGCGGTTTTTTCGTAAATTACGGAAGGCTATAACTTTTGACTGGGACGTCCGATTGACGCGAAACCGGTGGCCACGCGCTCGAAATTGAGAGGAGAAGGCCTAGGCAAGTTCCCAAAGGGAACTTGCTCAAAAAAATTCCCAAACGAGACCTCTAAATGTCTCAAAAATGCGATTTTGTCTTTCAACCTCCAAAAAATTGCTCGTTTTTTGATTTTTTTATTTAATCAATTAGTGAATTGTATGCTGTTTTTTATTTTTTCAATTAGTTCTTTCAATTTTGAGTGCTTTGACATAAAATACGCCTATATCGAATATTCCTATAAAAAATTATGACTGTTTAAAGAATTTGCTTGACGTATGTATATGGGTGGAAACAGGCTAGGTCAGACGTCGTTAGGCCTGGCCTGGCCTATTTTTTTTATTTTTTCAATTACTTCTTTCAATTTCGAGCGTTTTGACATAAAATATGCCTCCATCGAACATTCCTATAAAAAATCATGACTATTTAAAGAATTTGTTTGACGTATATATATGGGTGGAAACAAGCCAGGTCAGACTTCGTTAGGCCTGGCCTGAGCCTGTTTCCACCCATATATATACGTCAAACAAATTCTTTAAACAGTCATAATTTTTTATAGGAATGTTCGATGGAGGCGTATTTTATGTCAAAAGCTCGAAATTGAAAGAAGTAATTGAAAAAATAAAAAACAGAATGTAATTCACTAATTGATTAAATAAAAAATCAAAAAAGGAGCAATTTTTTGGAGGTTGAAAGACAAAATTACGTTTTTGAGGCACTTAGAGGTCTCGTTTGGGAAATTTTTTTGAGCAAGTTCCCTTTGGGAACTTGCTTAGGCCTTCTCCTCTCAATTTCGAGTGCGTGGCTACCGATTTCGCGTTAATCGAACGTCCCAGTCAAAAGTTATAGCCTTCCATAATTTACGAAAAAACCGCGAAAACCCCACACCCTCCTGTTTTTGCTGCCACGTGTCGCGATGTGCACAAACACGCCCCAAATGGGCGTGATTGAGTGCCCCAGTTTGCTAAATATTGGTCATTTACACCATTTTTCTAATTATTTATTTAATTTATATTATTTTTAATTTTTAGCCCAGTTTTTAGACCTAACTTCCTACATCATTCGAATTTGGAAGAAACAATTATAGAAAGCAACTTTCTAGACCAGACTTCTTTAAGAGTTTTGTAGTGTCCATTGGGACAAAGCCAAACATACTAATGAGTAAAATAACATAGTGGAGTCTACAAACGAGAAAGTTAGGGAGCGTATCATAATAAGTGATTTAATTTGTAATTAATTTATATTTTATATAATATATACATATACATATATGTGTTATTTTCATAGAATAAATTGTCACCTTAGTCCCTAATTTTGTAAAGCCGTAGTCATTTTAATCCTTGAATTGAAAAAAGTATTAAAAAAATCCATAAAAATGTAACTCAATAATCAAATTAGTCCATTTTTTTAAAAAAGTGAATAAAGTAATAATATTAACATATATTTAAGGAAATAAAATGAAAATATTAAATTTAGAGGCTTATTTGATATTCTAGAGACTTATTTAACATATTCCTTGGGCTCCTTTTTTTTTTTAAAAAAAAAATCAAACATTCTACATGCATTTTTACTAGAATCGATGAAAGAGTGGGCTTTTTAGAATGATTCTTGCCTTAATTGATGTATAAAGTGGATACTTCTAATAATAGTTCTTGTTATAACTAATATAATAACTAACTTTCTAAATCGGTTTTAACATGGATCTAGAAAGTACATACTTTTTATATTGGTTGATTTCACATAGAAAGTTAAAAACAAAAAGTGAAAAAACTTGCTATTACTAGTGGAATAAACAATGAAGTCATAACACTTGACCAGCCATGTCATTTTTTTATACAGGAGAGAATTTGTCCCCAAAATTTTAAAATATGTATTATTTTTTCTTGAAAAGATAAAAAAGTAAACTAATATAATAAAAAATTAATATATTTTTAGTCATTTAAATTTGGGATTTATCTTTTTTAGTTCTCCAAAATTAATTTTTTTAGTTCTTCATTTGCGAAATATTTTTTAGTCTCTCTTGTGGTTAAAAATCCACATTAATTGTACATGTAAACCACAAAAATTAGTCAAGAAAGACTAAAAAAATAATTCATGAATTTAATAAACTAAAAAATATGATTTTTTAATTTGAGAGACTAAAAAAGATAAATATCCAAATTTTAAAAAATAAAAATATATTTTTAAACTTATAATATATATTCTAATACCATTAAACTTTTTAAAACATAAATATTCTCTTCGTCATTTATCATAAGATTTTTTTAACTAATTACATCATTAAACAATTAGTTAATTTAGTTAATATAATTAAATTTGTGAATGATTTATAATATTCTTTCAAAATTATCTCTAATTTTTTTTAAAATTAATCATCTCACTCTTTCCATTTAATTAAAAAAAAATCAAAATATATAAATTGAAATAAATACTATCAAGATCTATACATGAAATAATTACTTCTCTATTTTTTTTTTTTTATCTCCCTCTTCATTTCTCATCAAATTATATTACATTTATTAACTTTTCCCACTTTTTTTTTTCATCTCTCTCTTCTTTCCAACCATACACCTAAAAATGGGATTTTCATTTAACATTTTTCCTTGAATTATATATGTACCAAAATGATAAGTGAAAGGGATGATTCTCCTTCATGTCTCAATTAAACTTACATGCATAATTAAGTGCATATAAATTCCTTATTTTATTAATTTGTGGTCTTTGTATATGTACATCATGTAATATGAAGTTTCTTTTTTGGTTAATATTGAGTTACACTAGTTGAGGTTTGAGAGAATATACTATCCAAAACGAATGAAAAACTTTAGCAAGGTAGTTAAGGTTTTGTACGCCATCTTTGATCATGCAATATGCTCCTGCCATCATCACCAACTCATCTATATCTTTCAATATTCACCTTTTTTTCCTCATTTCTCGTTTCTCTTCCTTAACAGAACACAAGGCAAATGAATTATTTCATTGCAAAAATCCCTCCCTCTCTCTCATTCACCCTCTGCAGTTCACCTACCATAGTAACAGCCACATACGCTCCAATATATATATATATATATATATATATATATATATATATATATATATATAAAGATGCTGTTATGATTATTATGATATATAAAGAAGGAAGGAACCGTCTTAAATCCCTTAGAATGTGAGTTCCGGGTGAGTGCTTTCGATATTGTTTGCATCTTCCTTTCTTCCTAGGCATTGATACAAGGAGAACTTTGAGTTTGCTGAGATGGGACTTTCGGCATAAGGTTGATATATATGATTCAAACTTTTAGGATGATGGTGCAGTTAAGTGTTGCTATCAACTAAGTTTTTATGCATATCAGTTTTTGTTTCTTCTGCTTCTTCTGGTCTGTTTTTTCTTCAATTTTGCTCTTGCTTTTAGTCAAAGGAAGTAACCATAGCCACTTTGCTTTTGTGAGCTCAAAGAGGAAGTTCCACTATCATATCCAGGTCTATACATCTCATTAGTTTTCTATTTATGGAGATATTTGCGTGGATGTGCATGTGGGTGTTTCAAAAGTGCAAGGCATATGTGTGTGTGTGTGTGTGTATATATATATAAGCGTATCAAATAAGAGATAATATATAGGGTCACAAGAACAAATCTTAACCATATTGTATGACTGACAAACTCTTACTAGCTAGATATATGCATTATACACAAAAAAATATAAGACATCATCAGGCATATATCAATATAGAAAATGTTACATGAGCACCCATGTCACCCATTGAACACCTAGAGAGAGAAAATATGTAGGTTTAATAGGATTTATGATGTGATTAGGAAGAGAGATGGAAAGAAATAAGAAGTGTTGGTGAAATGTTTAAAATAATGGGATGTTTATGAATCATTACTCATCATATTTGATATCTGACAAACTCTTGATTGGTTTAGTACTTGGTTTTGTGTCAGCTAGCTAGCGGTTCTCAGCATCAATTAATATTGGGCATTTTACCAATTATGATTTTCAGGTGAATTGAACATCATCATGCAAAACTTAGTAGAGAGACTAAGACCCCTCGTGGGTTTGAATGGATGGGACTATTGTATCTACTGGAAATTGAGTGAAGACCAAAGGTTATACATAATTAACTAATCATTCTTCTGTTTGCTCTCTCTCTCTCTCTCTCTCTCCTTAATTGTGTTAAAATGTGATGCTTGCACTTGCTCTAGGTTTCTTGAGTGGTTAGGATGCTGTTGTGCTGGCACTGAAAGCAATCAAAATACTGGGGAAGAACATATTTTCCCTGTGGCTTCATGCAGGGATAGTACATATCCACACCCCAGAACAAAGCCCTGTGATCTTCTTTCACAGCTTTGCACTTCCATACCCATAGATAATTCTGGGTATGTATATTTTCTTATAATATTCTCCTTCCCTTTATCTACAATTCAAATATTAATTTAGACCAGTTGTTCTGTATTCTCACCTAGTATGCCACAATTAACAGGATTCATGCACAGACCCTATTAACAACCCAACCCAATTGGGTGAACTATTCCAATGGCATGGATCCTACAATCTTGGAAGTAAGTCAATTTCTGCACGTCAAATCCCTTTATTTTTCACTTCATCTATGAGGGGCAAAACGAATTTCACTTTTTTCATCTAATTCCATATGTATATTGATGAATACTAACAATTTATTTTGCAGGAAACAATTGGGACCCAGGTTTTGATTTCGGTGCCAGGTGGACTAGTTGAGCTTTTTGTAACTAAACAAGTACTGTCATGACATATATATGTTCTTTTAGGGAGCATTTATAATACATAAAACTTACTTTCTCTCTTTACATATATATTTGTAACAGGTGTCTGAAGATCATCAACTAATAGATTATGTCACAAACCAGTGCATTGAAGCCGTGAACCACTCAATGAGCTTCAACATTGACGAGAATTCAATGAGCAACATGCAATCAAACCCACTTATAGGCGATGAAAACGAAGGGAACAACAACAAGAGGAACAAAAATCACTTCTACCCTTCAGAACATGTCATCACAATGGACCACCGCAGTATTGGTCTGTGCAATTCTCCACTGAACTTCAGGCAGCAGTTCAACTACAACCAGCACAACAGAATGAAGAGCGATGCTTTCTCTGAAGAATACCAAGCTGGTTCCTTTCTTCACGACAAGCAAACCAACCAAGAAGATCAGGAGCATGAGCATGAGCATGAGCATGACACGTATCAGAAAAGCCTCATGACAACAACGGATTCACAATACGTGGAGCCTTTGGAGGCAAAAGAGAAGCAAGAGGATGACAAGGACTTGCTGCAAAACGTTGTTGGTAGATCAGATTCAATGTCAGATTGTAGTGACCAGAACGAAGAAGAGGAAGATGGAAAGTATAGGAGGAGGAATGGGAAAGAGAACCAATCCAAGAACCTTCTGGCTGAGAGGAAGAGAAGGAAGAAGCTCAATGATAGGTTATATAACCTTCGTTCTTTGGTTCCTAGGATCTCTAAGCTGGATAGGGCATCCATTCTTGGAGATGCCATTGAGTATGTGAAGGATTTGCAGAAGCAAGTGAAGGAGCTCCAAGATGAGCTTGAGGAGAATGCAGACACTGAAAGCAACTGCATGAATTGTGTAGGTGAACTCGGGCCAAATGCTGAACATGATAAGGCCCAAACTGGGTTGCATGTGGGAACATCAGGGAATGGCTATGTCTCCAAACAAAAGCAGGAAGGTGCTACTGTCATTGACAAGCAGACCCAGCAGATGGAGGTACCTGTATATCTTACTTTAAATTATTGTATGATTTGGGACCATCACATGTTCAATGTTCATGATTATTTATGACTAATCTTTACGTGACATGTAGCCAAACTTATTAATTTACGAGAAAGAATTAATAAAATTAGGTACATGTAGAGATTAGTTTGGACCATGATCATTGATAGTTTTGGACCATACAACAATTTTTCCTTAGCCTTTGTTTTAGTTTAATTAGACATGCATGAGTAGTGTTGTATTGTTTGTGCACAAATTGTGCTTTTGTGGCTTGATTTTGAGTGCAAATTTGCTTAATGAAATGCAGCCGCAAGTGGAAGTGGCTCTAATAGATGGGAATGAGTATTTTGTGAAGGTGTTCTGTGAGCACAGGCCTGGTGGGTTTGTGAAACTGATGGAGGCATTGAACACTATTGGCATGGATGTAGTGCATGCCACGGTAACCAGCCACACAGGACTCGTGTCAAATGTTTTTAAAGTGGAAGTAAGATAACTTCTTAATTGCATGTAACTCTAAAATTAAGTCTATATATATTTTGCATATCATGTCAATTCATATGCATACATTGTATGATTGGTTATATGACAATGATTATTCAGTTTTTTATTTTTATTTTTTGTGGGTGTTGAACAGAAAAAGGATAGTGAAACGGTTGAAGCTGAAGATGTAAGAGACTCACTGCTAGAGCTTACGCGGAACCGTTACAGAGGGTGGACTCATGAGATGACAGCAACGTCGGAAAATAGTGTGGGAAGGGATCAACATCAACTCCACAACCACAGCCAGATGGGTGCCTACCCGTACCAGTTTCATAGTTAACCTTTGACCATCATGTGTTCTCTAACAAACTTTGTTATTAGACATTTTTAATAAATGTTGAATTAATAATACTTTAGCATGCGTGATGAATATAGAGCTTTCATTACTGGAATAATTTTATTTTACAATCATACAACCGTGTAAGCATGGCAAAACATTGACAACCCTTTAAAAGATAATTTTTGAGATCTGATATATGTTTGAGACTTAGTTATATATATGTAGAAAAGGTATTGAAACCAAAAGTTGTTCTCTTCGAATTTGGATCTCTTAATCAAGGTCGAATTTTGACTTTGGACTTCAACATGAAGTGATAATTAAAAATATTATTTTACCCAAAAACTGAATCAATTTAGTGGGAGAGGATTATATTTCTTGGTTATAACAAAAAAAGATTATATGCCGGATATTTTATGTAATACGAGGAGAGATAGAGAGAAATAACATGATATTTTAGTTTTTTATTTAGTATATATCTTGATATGACATGTAATAGAGTATTATTAATTATTTTTAATAAATTTAAAATTTCAGTTATATACGCCACCTAACATGAACACGTTATAAGGGCAAACCATATACTAATTTTTTATGAAAGAAATTGTATAGATTGCATTATTACTTAATTAGCATGTTGGCATGGGCCATGGCATCCGAAATAATATCAAATTCAAATTTTATATTACTTTTTAGTAGATTTTATACTGTCAAATAAGATTTAAGATTTCTTCTATTTTTTTTAGCAGTAGATTTTATTTTGAGATCTTAGCAAGAGAGAAGAAAAAAATATTCTTTTTTAAACATTGTACATATTTTTAGAGTTCTTCTAAAAAACATATTTTTTATGCTTGAAGATTTATTAATCTTTATTAAAAGATCTAGTAAACATGGAATCTTGAGCCTGATAAAAAGAGAATTTCTTTGTGTTTGGCGGACAAGTTATATTGAGAGTTGGATTGATCATCTAGGTTTTAAAATTATCTTTCGTAGATAATGCTATGTAATGGCGAGGCTAATTGTCATGTGTGTGGATGGAGATAGTTATAAATGTTGGACCTGTCCCAGTATTATTGTCTCAGCATACAGGATGTACATTGAGTGTGGGATGGTGGAATTGCAAAGGGTACGTGGATTGGACATCATTTCTCTTTACATTATTTGTTATTCGTTACAAGTCTGTGGTGTCGTTCTTTAGATTCTCTCGCCTCAAAAATCACAAATATGAAATCTTCTAAGAACCACATCAACATCCTCTGTTGCAACTCACAGCGCGTCCCACTTCCTCACCGTCCATGGCCTTCCATGACGAACAAGCATTTCTCGTCGGCGGAGACCTCGCCGCCGTGCGAGAGTATGAATACGATTTGAGGGCACCTACAAAGAAGAAGGGAAAGAAGTGGTTGGGATGAATCTAACACTCTATAAAACTTGTCCACCAAACAAAAAAAAAAAAAAAACCTAACTTCCCCAAAATAGCCTATGCTCCCTCAATTACTATGGGAGACATAATTTTGACTAAGATAGTTTTGAAAGACTGTAAAGTCAAAATAATATTCATTTAGATTTGTATATACAATATAGTTTTTTCTAATAAACTTATTTCAGGAAATTTAGATACATCAAATGTGATCTAACAAGTGTGTTGGATTTTTTTTTAAGTGTAGCCGTTGAACAATTTTATCAAATCTTATATACATTAAGTATTTTGGTAGCATTAAAAGAATGATGGAAAAATAAAAATAACACAAAAACCATTGTTTATTTAATTTTCGTATTTTCAAACTATTTTTAAAATTTATTATTACTTAAAAATTAACTAATGTTTATTTTTAATAAAATTTTATATTGAAATCTCAATTTTTTAAAATATTTACAAATTAAATTTTACTTAGGATGAAAATTGGAGTACTTTATCCAAACAAAAGAAGAATTATTTTATATAAACAAAATATTTTAAAATAAAAGGAATTTACTTGACACAGTTAAATTTTCATGAATTTTAAATTTCTTAAAATTTTGAAATTTTACATCCAAGCAATACTTATGTTTTTACTCTTCATGTGATATATTATTTTAATTCTTTAGTTTTCATAACTCTTTTATTTTTTTATTTTGACAGCAATATTTTCTTATAATTTTTTGACCATTAATTAATTTCAAATTATGAATTTGGACACCAAGATTATGATTTATGGTCTTTTTTGTTAGACAAGTGACATATTAAGTGCATTTGCTTGCAAGTTGCAAGAGCGTAGTTAATATTTTAACCAAAGGGAGTTGGTACATTTGAAGATCTTTATTTGGAGGGTTTATATAATATACATTGTTATTCAGCTTCCAGCTGAAACCAAGATTATGTTTGTGGGCTGATGAATTGTTACGGATTTATAAATAAGTTGTCATGACTCATAAGTCAACTATACTTGGTCGATTGGCAACAGATTAATTTTAAAGCTAAATAAATACCGAAAATATTTTCCAATAACTTACAGAAGTAGGTACCGATATTCTGAAAAAATGGATCACGATGACCACCAAGGTGATGCACTGATGTAGCAACACCTCAGTTATAAACAAATGCATTATATATATATATATATATATATATATATATATATATATATATATATATATAGACACACTTAAATATGATTAGGATTCTTCTATATATTCTGACTTTTCTATCTGATTCTTCATTTTTTTTTTTTAAAAAGCTATCTTATTATTGTGAATTTTCTCATATAATTAATCAATTTTGTTTATTTCATCCGTTAAATACTATTTTCACTTATCAGTTTAAGTAGTGTTTTGACGAATGATTTGAATGGGAAACAAACCATGTAAATTTTTTTATTTGTAAAAATTGAACTCAAATATTAAGAAATTTATAATTAATTTATGTATAATATTCAACCTATTAAGTTATCTCCTCTTGATAAACATGTATGTTTTATTAAATGTTAGGTGTGCTCTAAAAATAAAATATAACAGCCCAACACATGAAACCAATTAACCAAAAGCCTATATATACATTTTGGTTCAATTATAAAGAGTAAAACCAAAGAGAATAGAACAGACAAATCGTTCCATCCACTCGCCAAATGCTACCGTAGTCTCTAAATATAATTTTTCAATTTTGTTCTCATTTTTATGAGAAATGCGAATATTTAACGGACAGAACAGTAGAAAACTGTGTCAAAAAGAGAAAAAAAAAATTCCACAAACAAACGAACAAAATTACAATGTTTTAAAAATAAAAGATTGAATAAAAATTATACTAGAAGGATGACATACCAAAAGGTAGGGATGTTCCCGGTCGATTTGAGTTGATTTTGGCCAAAATCAGTACCCAACTCAATCAAATTTGATTGGCTTGGTTTTCACAATTTTTTTTTGAAACTCAACACAACCTATTTATGAATGATTTAGTTTGGTTCGGGTCAATGGGTTACCCATTTAAATTTGATTTTTTTCCTTAGAACTATTATTTAATATCATGATCAATCCAAATATTCAATACATTTATTACAATATTATCAAATGTCTGAAAATAGTAAAATTGATTCATTTAATATCATCAACATAATATTCTAAAATAGACTAATATAAATTAAGATAAAATATATTTCAATGAGATTTATTATAATAGTTTGAATCACAATTATTCCCTACAAACTAATTTCTTATGATAAGCTTTGTTGCAACCAGATTTGATATAACAAATGAACAAAATATGATCTATTACTATTATAAACATGACAAAAAAATAAATATGAGAAAAAGATAAAACAAATAACAATGTATCTGAAAGTAATACCTTAAGAAGTTTCAACACTAATAGTCACAACGCTTGCAGTTCCAACACTTGGGAGTTCCAATATTAGCAGTATTTAAAGCCAAACCAAACAACTCTAAAAATATTGATCAATTTTGATCGGTTCGATTCGGTTTTGATTGTATTTATAAATCTAAACCCATAACTCAATCCATACATGAACGGTTTTGATCGTTTCGGTTCAGCTTGATTTTGACCTAAATACATAAATGACCAACCCAAACTATTCGGATCCGTTTTGGTTAATTCGGATTCGCGGGTGACCTGTACCCATGAACACCTCTACCAAAAGACCCAAATGATAGGCCTAAATGTATAACACACAAACCCATCAAATACAATGACTACATTTAGTGGTTTTTTTGTAACCGTTAGAGAATGAATTCTTTGTATTTTTCCTCTCCAAGAAGCTTTTAGATTAGTACAATTGTGTATAGTTATATTATGACCATTATGTTATCTGAGTATTTAAGTCCTTGTCTTTGGCAATGAGGAGCATATTGAAAGTTATATTTTTACACTTGTTCTTTCTTCTTTTGGAGACCTTCCCTGTCTCGAATATGGGAATGTTCTAACATCTTTAGTGTTTTCATTTTTGATCATGCCATGTAAAACAATCAAGGAATTAGAAGATGCTATGTTGGGCATGGCAATTGAGATAGAGGTTCTTCAAACCAGCAAAATGATCGTTTAGACCAGTTGCAGACCACTATGGAGACTCGCCATGAATCCTTCAAGACAGTTCTTGCTACTATACTTGAAAAATTACCCAACCTAACACCCACCACAATTTTGTCACCTTCTCCTACTTCACCAGCACCTGTTTTACATGCCACATCCTTCCAGGTAGGCCCCGATGGCACTGTTCACCCACAATACTCTTCACTTGGATTTATCACTCCCACACCTTTCCCATTTATGTCTCCTAATGTAGTCACTTTATCTCCTCTACCAACCAATGCTTCCAACCCTTTCACACAACCCACTCTAATGCCAAATCCATTTTATACGACCCCTATGCCTTTAAATTGTGCTCCCAATAATGCTCATTCTTCCATCCGTCCCCCAAAACTCCAGCTTCTTCCTTTTGATGGGTCTGACCTGCTTGATTGGCTATTCCAGGCGAAACAATTATTTTCATTATATCAAATACCCATGGAGCAACGTGTTCTGACAATGGCTTTTTATATGAAGGTTGGTGCCTTGGGTTGGTACAAGTGGATGCATCAAAACAATTTGCTATCAGATTGAGGTTCCTTTACCAAAGCCCTTGAATTACGTTTTAGACCATCTACTTTTGAAAATCTTTTAAGTTACGTCAAACAGGTTCAATGACGAATTATCAACTTCAGTTTGAACGTTTATGCAATCGGGTGCATGGGCTGAACACTGAGATTCTTTTAAATTGTTTTCTTTCTAGCCTAATGCCGGATATCAGAACGAAACTTAGCATTTTGCGCCCCACCACCATAGCTAATTCTATTGGTCTGGCCAAATTAGTGGAATCCAAGGTTAAATTCATGAGATCTAAACCTTTTTTCATTCTCCTACCACTGCTCCACCTCCTTCTACCAATACTTCCACTTCTCGTCCAAACCTTCCTTTCAAACACCTTACTTCCTCACAGTATAATGAGTGACGTGCTAAGGGGTTATGTTATTATTCTGATGAAAAATTCCACATTGGTCATCGTTGTAAGGCTAAGAAATTTAGTTTTGTTAGTGGATGAAAATGATCCTTTGGATGATATTGAGCTACACATAACACCTGATGACCCACCAGATACCTCACCTAAGGTTGCTCCTAATGATTCCCCTATACATTTCCAAATTTCTCCTCAAGCTTTAACTGGAAGTCCCTCTCCACAAGCCCTGAGATTCATGAGCTCTATTTTGGACCACAATGTTAATATTTTGATTGATATGAACAATTCACATAATATTATGCAACCCCATTTTGCCAAACATCTACACTTACCCCTTCATTTCCAGTTATGATTAGTGACAGTAACCACATATATTGTGCAGACTTATGTTATGATGTTCCCATAAATATGAAATCTTATGTAAGTTTCATTGCCTTTTTATCTATTACTTATTCAAGGTGCAGCTTTGGTTCTAGGCATTGCTTGGTTGAGTACTCTAGGCCCTATCTTGTCTGATTTTTCAATTCCTTTTATGCAATTTACCCACCATGACAAACATATCACTCACAAAGGGGACAAACATCTAGCATCCCAAATTGCTTCCTTTCAACAACTTTTTTATATGGTCCACATTGATTCTATCTCATATTTCCATTATTTGTCACTTCAAACTCCACCTTCGGATAACACTCCTATTTCGCACCTTTCCCAAGGCCCACCTGAGTTACAACCCTTACTGCAGACTTGTCATATTGTTTTTTATAACCCTCGTGGCTTACCCCATACCCGGGACCATGACCATCACATTCCTTTTTTACCCAACACTGGTCCTGTTAAAGTTAGACCCTGCAAACATACTCACGCTCACAAGGAAACCATGTCAAAACTTATTGCTGGATTTTTAAAGGATGGGATCATCACACCTAGTACTAGCCCTTTTTCATCTCTTGTTCTACTGGTTAAGAAGAAAGATGGTACTTGGAGACTATGTGTTGATTATCGAGCTCTCAACGCAATCACTATTAAGGATTGCTTCCCAATGCCCACTATTGAGGAATTATTAGATGAACTTGGCGGAGCCACTATTTTCTCTAAGATTGACCTAAGGTTTGGCTATCATCAAATCAGAGTCAAACCGGAGGACATGTACAAGACCGCTTTTCAGACTTTTGATGGTCATTACAAGTTTCTTGTAATGCCATTTGGCCTCATCCATGCGCCTTCCACTTTCCAATTAGCTATGAATGATCTCCTCAGGCCCTATTTAAACAAATTTGTTCATTACGAGTTTTTTTTATGATATCTTGATTTATAGTGTTAATTATGATACCCATTTGCATCACTTGGCCCTGAATTTGAAATTGGTTTTAGATAATTCTTTTTATGCTACGTTTACCAAGTGTGTTTTTGCAGTGCAAATCATAGAGTGCTTAGGCCATCTCATTTCGGCCAAGCGGTGCAACTTGACCCCTCCAAGATTAGAGCAATCCTCGAATGGCTTCAACCACATAACATCAACCCTATTTGGATTCCTAGGATTAACCAGGTTTTATCGTCGATTTATCCGCAATTATGCGACCGTTGCTGCTTCTCTCATGGACCTTTTGCTTTCTAACATTGAATTTAAATGCCACACAAAAAAATACAAGCGTTTACACATTTAAAAGAAGTTATTACTTCATCCCCTGTCCTAAGTCTACCAGATTTTGATTTAAATTTGACATTGAAATAGATTCGTTTACTACAGCAGTTGGGGCACTTTTGAGTCAAAAGGGACATCCCATCACTTTTTTCCCAGCAAGAAGCTTGGTCCCAAAATGCAGAAAGTTTCCACCTATGCTAGAGAAATGTTCGCCATTATAGAAGCAGTCAAGAAATGGAGCCAATATTTAATAGGGAACCATTTCAAAATTTATTCAGATCAACAGAGTTTGCGACATTTACTTACCCAGGCTTATCAAACCCCAAAAAAACAACGTTGGGTGACATGCTTGCAAGGTTTCTCCTACGATGTCATTAATCATCCCGGACATGAAAACAGGGTGGCCAATGCTTTGTCAAGACACCTTTCAATTCCAGAGGCAGAATTACTTCTTTTATCCTTGATATCTCCCAGTTCCTACCATTCTCCAGAAATTGCAACATCTATATCAGGAAGACTCATAATGTCGAAATTTTTTCCTTAGATGTCAAGAAGACAAGACATGCAAAAAGCTTTTCACACTTCCAGGGGACTCATTTTTTTCAAGAAGAAATTTAATTTCCAGGCATTCTAGCTTCAAAGCCACCCTTGCAATATTTGATCTTGTCTGAATTTCACAACAACTTAACTTCCGGCTTCAAAGCCACCCTTGCTCGCATTGCAGCTTCCTTTTACTGGCAAGGGATCTTGATAATTGCTATTTATATGTAAATTATGCATTTAAATTACATAGCAATTATCTTCTTTTTCCTCTTTAATGCTTCTTTTGTGATTGAAAATATAAGAATTTAACTTGTCTGAGCTTTTATCTAATAAATGCTAAAATTAGTTGATTTATAGTGTGTTGGTTGTATTTTCTTTGCAGGATTACACATTAAAGACTTGAAAGATGGATTGAGGATTTGGACTTAGCACGCACATATGGACTTAGAGCGTTGCCAATATAAAAAAAGTCCAATAAAGCAAAATTTGGATTATAAAAAGGGGTGAACAATTAGAGGCAAAGCATACAGGAAGCCAAAGAGAAACATAAGGCATAAAGGAGAGAAGAATCCACTCCACAGAAGTTGGCTTATGCCCCTTGTTCTACCATTCTCTTTATCAATTGTTGTTCTCTTTTGTTGATTGTAAGCCTCTCATGATAATGAGAGGCTAAATCACTCATTGTTGGGGGTTCAACAACCAAACACTCTTGATGTAACAATTCTTACTATCTATTCAATGTTATTTTCATATTATTATTATTTTATGAATCTTATGTCATGTTTATGATATGATCATCTATGTGCATGTAATCTTATGAAGGTTTATGCATTGGGAAATGTCTATACTCTGAGAACTGGGAAATAATATCTAGGCAATCCATATCTAGGGATATAATGACATTGTTTAGCCTTAAATATATTTCTACTCTTAATGCAAATTATTTGATGTAGCTTGCTCAAGGATCAGGAGTGAAATTAGATAATTTAGGCTCTTTCATATGAGAGATCATGGTTAGAGTAAATTAGAGGATGAAGGTGATATGTAAAATAATATTAAATAGTGAAAAATCAATAACATTGCATCAACATATCACATAATCTTGCCTCTTGCCTTTAATCTATTTTTCAATTTATTTTATTTTGAATTTATATTTACATATAGTATCACTTATAAACCCAATTTTTTTTTTATTATTTGCTTACAAATAGACGTATACAAATTTTGAGTATAATCAAAGTCTTTGTGGATTCGACACTCGATCTTATAGTTTTATTTACTACTTGGACGAATTGGAACGCTTGCCAAAGAGTTAACAAATCTGCAGTGATGTTAAGAAATTTGTTGAAGCTTGTGTAACCTGTCAGCCAAATAAATATGATTCGAGTAAGTTCCAGGGCCTTTTGCAACCTTTACCACATCCAAAGTGCGTATGGGAGAACATATGTATGGAATTTTTTACCTATTTACATACCTCAAGAGGACACTCTGTTATTTGGGTGGTCGTAGACCGACTTTCCAAATACGCACACTTTATTTCTCTCACAGGGAAGTTTACAACTACCACCTTGGCTCCACGATTTGCTGTGGAAATCTGTCGCTTCCATGGAATTCCTCGCTCGATTATCTTTGATAGAGATTGCATCTTTCTCAGTCAATGCTGGCGCAAATTGTTCCGCCAACAAGGAACCAAGTTAAAGTTTTCTACTACTTATCATCCTGAAATGAACCGACAAACAGAGTCAATTAACATATCAATAAGAGCTTATTTAAGATGTTTCGCAGGTGATAACCCGAGTAAATGGTTTACCTTCCTTCACTAGGCAGAATACTAGTACAACTCCATTTTTCATAGTTCCATTGGCATGAGCCCTTTCCAAGCTCTTTATGGACGTCTATCACCAGCTTTGCCCGATTACCTTCAAGGGACCTTCAATATTCCAGAGGTTGACGCAGATCTGTACAGTCGCACTGCCATCAATCATCAGATTCGTAACACCCTCTACTGTACCAGATAACACATGGTCGCCCAAGACAATAACACTAACACGACGTATCCTTCAATGAAGACGACTAGGTGTGGTTAAAAATGAGACCCTATCACCAAACAACAATGGCTAAACACAATCAATCACAAAAGTTTTGTTGTCCTTATCATGGTCCATTTTAGATTCACAAGAAAATTGTAAAGGTCACGTGTGTGTTACACTTGTCGAATTCCGCACGCATTCACCCTATTTTCCATGTATCCCTTTTGCGATGTTATGTTGGATCACCACCTATTTCGACACCATGTTTATCTCCTGAGCTCTGCTATTCTGAGAACATAGCCGAAGAAAGTGTTTACTATTTATTGACTTTTCAATTGATCTTTGAACTTAACAACTTGTTGTCATTTTAGTCTTTGAACTTAACCATTTATTGACATTTTGGTCACTAAACTGAACACATACTTTTATTTTGGTTCTTGAAAGCACTTTTAAATTTTCAATTGTCTCATGTTGCATAAAATTATTAGCATAGACATTATCATATTTTCTTACTTATATTCTTTCTGTAATTATTTAAATTATACTATAAATATGAAACTAACTTATGAGTGATTACATCATGATAGTAAGTGTTAAATTTAAGACATTATTAACAATTCTATAAGGTCTCAAACAAGATATTCTGCCAAAATTATTTTATTATCTTACGTTATTAATATGTGTAAAATGTTAGACTAATTAATTAACCTATTTTACGAACTAATATTATGGACGAAAAGACGATTAAAAAAATATGATGAATAAATTAATAGCAATTTCAAATATAGAATATAACATTTTTATACCTGACAATTATTATTCATTCAATTTTCATTGTTATAAATAATTACTATCACTATAACCAATGTCATTTATTATCACCATACTAACAATTTATATGTAACAACACTTAATTAAAACCTCAAAAGTTCTTATAGAAACCAAAAAGACAATACATAATTAAATTCAGATACCAAAATATCAATAAAAACCATTAGGTACCAAGTCATCATCGAAAGTGTCGCATAGACATAACAAAAAAAAAGCAACAATAGAATTAATTTATCACACATTTTACAAATTCGAAGACAATTTTAATTTTTCATCTTTCAGGAACCTAATTGTTAACACCTAACAAATTCAAAGACAATTTTACCCTTGTTTAATATAGGATATACATTACAAAAACGATAATCAGTACAAATAAGAGTTATACAAAATCGCGTATTTGACGTGTTGAAAATTTAACTTTTATTCCAACAGATTCATGTGTGGTCAAGCGTATCTCAACTGGACAAATAAATAATTACTTCCTTTGTGCTAAATAGCGGTTATGGTAAAAATACCAAATAGTAATGGAAAATTGGAATTAATAGGAATAAAAAATGTCAACAAGACATGGTTAGGCATCACAGGAAAAAAAAAAAAATACAACCTAACAGCACTAGATTCAGTAACAGAGCAAAAATATGAAGTATCCATTATACTATAAGAGAAGGGGGAGGGGGGCGCAGGAAGTGATTGCCCAATTATATTCAATTCACGTATTCTTCAGAAACAGAAAGTAAATCAATCAATGCAAGACAATCAAACCCTTTCAAATACTTGTGAAAATCCAACCCCGACTCCCACCCTGTCCCCAGAGATATAAAACAACAGAAGCCTTATTTCACACTAAGTGAAACTGGCTACAAGGATCGCAGGATGCCATTGCACTCAGTCAATCCCCAGATATAAAAGAAATAAAAAATAAGAAAAAGGTAAACAGCATACGAGTTAGTAACCAACATTGCCTCCCCACTTCAGGTGACCAAAATCCAAAGTATATCCAGCTTGCTCTGTCAGTGGTTGCTTTCTTCAATGTCAATAAATCCCACCAAATTCTGTTCCTTCAAGCTCCTAGAAGTGAATTGATCTTTTAAACAAAAGAAATGAAAGGGTACAAATAGTAGAAATCAAAACATTGACAATATATGAGAACCTTTACACTTGTTCGTAACTTAGGGCAGAGATAGCAGACCAAAGTTGGCTTTAATTTGAGAAATGAAGTGATGTATCACCATATAACTTCGCTACAAATCTTTCAGATGCTTAAATTCCTCGCAATCAGCTCCAACCTCACTTAGTGACAAGAAAAGCTTTGGCACTATCTTGGCTAACATCAACTTGAAACCCACAGAGGTTGAATTCTGACTGCTCTTTTCACTTACAGAGGCATCTCTAGTCAGCGAGCCTATCAAGTAACCTTTCATATATGCATCACAAGCCTTAAGGATATTATGACCACGCCTCCTAAAATGTTCTTTGATGAGCAGTTCAAAATCCTAGAATATTCATCAGTAAGATAACAGTCAAATATACTATACTATGCACAACTCAAAGAAACAACAGCAGCCTCAACAACTCCTAAAGTACACATGAACAAATGCCAAAGAAATATGCAAATGTTGCAATTACTAAAACGAATTCATAAATTCATTGAAATAATAGTTGTTTTTTTTTTTTTTTTTTTTTTTTTTTTAAAAAAAATAAAAAAAAAAAAAAAATCCCAAAATAAGCTAATTCAAACATGCATGTCATCCAAAGTATCCTTCTGCTTCTTTGCTAATCCTGTTATCAACCTTTTAAGAGTTTACATTTTCTGTAATGATAACATGAACCTTACACACTACGCACAATGCAATAGTGCTTTAACTAATCATGATAAAATATGAAGAGTTCAATCGAATGGATGGAGTGAAATAAAATATCTTATAAACCTCATTTATAATCACCTTGGGGGGTTTCCTCATAAGATACATCATAGTCTTGCAGTTAAGTAAAAAGGTATTCTCATTGTATGACAATGAATTTTTCTCCCCTTCAGCTGTTCCAACCTGCTTATCATACCCAGCTTCATTGAAGTAAGGCTTAGAGTTGAGTACTAAGCCTTGCAATGAAACTAGGACTTGAAGGATGCTAGAAGATTTTGGATCCCATACTTCATTTCCTCTGCCTGTCCATGTATTTAGAAGGCTAAGGCAAACCTTCCCTTCCTCATACAAATTAGGATTAATCCGCCAACCACCAGAATGATAGTATGCTGACTGCACCATTTCCAGAAAAAGAACACAGAAAAGGCATGAGATATTTATCCATTTGGACCAAATTTATACAAATTGAATATGTGATTAACATTTAACTATCTTCCCTTTTTTTTGGTGGGGGCGATTATAAATTGGACCACAAAACAACTTCAAGATAAAATTTCCTTACCGGTGGAACATCAGGGTATTCTGGGGGAAGGTGAAAATCAAAGAAAAAGAGTCCATCTTGGTAAGGGGTTCCGTATGGCCCTACAATAACTGCTCTCAAGAGATCCATTCTATCTTCATAAACTCGTACATAGATTTCCTCTGCCAAAATGTTTCAAACGTTTACACTTACTGAAATGGGTGAATAACTCACTAGTCACTACTACAAAACTTAGACGGCATCAAATGCATCACTGACCAGGAAGGTTATTCTGCAATATGCTCCAATCTTGTTGCACTTTCTTAAACCATTTCCGGTTGTTACTCTGAAAGGGATTGAAAATAATCTAGTTATTGAAGTGTAATATAGTAAAGGAAATCAAATTCAAAAGAAAGAAGCAGACATATGTGTGCACACTCATACGTTTGATGCTTTGATATGATGAACGCTGTTGATCTTTGGTTAGCTAAATATAAGAACCTAATCTACATTAATTCTAAACTATAATGATCACCGTGTGAATATTCAAGCAAGTGCATGCACGTGTGACATGGTCAATAAATATTCATCAAAGATATACCCACTTGATTTTAAGAAAGATTATATTAGCAACCAACACCCTTTTGTTTGGACAAAACCCAACTCCTTTTCTTTTAACATCTTAAGTTTAAAGACATTAATATAATTTAAAATGTATTTATTTAAAAACTTTTTTTTTTCAACTTCTCTCTCCTCCACCAAGCACTTTTCTTTCCCTTTAATTCCCAACCTTTGCTCCCCCTATTGGTCAGTTAATGCTCCCAGAATTAGGCCATGAAGACATCTTGTGATGAAGATGATTGCAATTATTTAGAAAGTGTTATGAAAAAGAAGTTGGCAGCCACATAAAGTATTACCATAGAGTATGAAATGGTTTCCATCTACAATGAAGTCTCTCTAGGTCCATTTCATATGGGGACCTAAATTTTGATTTGGAACAGATGTGCCAAGTTTGACTATCATGTATTGCGGTGGGTTTTTTTTTTTTTTTTTTCCCTTTTCAATCTAATTCTTTTCTATCTATGTTTCTTGTTGGCCGAATTGCTTTGTTCTCTGCTCCAAGAGAACATACAGTAAATTTAAAGGTTAGGAGAGAGAAAGAGAAGGAGGTGGAGAGAGGAGAGAAAAAACTAGTATCTTTTAATAGATAAATTTTAAAATACATTAATACCCTTGAATTTAGTTTATTTTGAAAAAGGGTTGACATTTTTGTTTAAATAAAAAGGTGTAAGTTGCTAATACACCAAGTAGGAGTATACTAGCAGCCCCCAATGTACAATAAACATGAAGTACTTATTCATTCTTTCTTTTCCCTACTCTTATTAGAAATACGGAAGCAGCAGTACCTGTCCATTTGCACCAATAAAATAGTGGTCCGATGGATCTTTAGTTATGTCAAAATGTTTCAAACTGCAAGTGTCATTATCACAACTTGCAGTTGCAAGAGCATCTTCATTTCCCAAGCAACAGAGTGCCGCACTTGCTTCTAGAGTTTCAGTTGCTTCTGAAACAACCTCCTCATACCTTTCATTCTTATTGCCTGAGTTACTATGTGAAGTAGACTCATCATTAACTACAGGTGATGGATGTTCAGGTTCAGCTTTTATCTCCAAGGGAATAGGATCCAAGTTCCTTGAGCCCCTTGAGAATATTCCACTGGCAAGTCTAGTGACAAATCGAAATGCTGCTAGGGGAACAGAGAGAGCTGCAGCCCTACCAAAATCATTCTCTCCACATTCTTCTGCCTCAGAAGTAACACTGCTTGAATTTTCCCTCTCAATATCCTGCCATGTCATAATATTGCATAATTAAATTGAAATATTAAACAGCCACTTAAAATTAGATGCATTGCTCCTGAGTACATGTGTACATAAAGGCAATGAGAAAATAAGAGCAAGGCCATGAAAACAGCCAAATTTTGCAAGATTGGGAAAATACAATTTGAAACAAGTTGAAACATGGTAAGAATCACTGTACAGGTGGAAAAAGAAACAAACCTCTCTAGAATCCTCAAGGACTTCCATTTCATCGTCATTAACAGTTTCCCAGCTTGCAGCATCACTTATTTCACTCCCAGCAGCAATTGATTCATCATCATCATCTCGACCAACCACATAGATTGCTTGGGGTCCAACCTGGAAATAAAGTAAATTATTGACAGTTAAAATGGAAAAATTGTATCATCAGACATGAAATCTTAAAAAATAAACTCTATATATGTATACCAACCTCAATCTTTTATTTTGCATCTTAGAGACTTCGGACCAAAAGAAAAATATCTTAAAAGTGTCTAATTCAAACATCATCTAAGGCTGTGAACAGAAAAGATCCAAAACCCCAAAATTCTTAAACTATTTTAGAACAAAAAAACTGTTCAACACGCATTCAAAGGATTTTTACCCAGAATTCCCAGTAATAAAAAAACAGAACTTCCCGCAGTGTACAAAATAAACTTTGTAGCTGAATACAAACATTTTTTTCCACCCTCATAGATAAAAGTAGATAAGCTGGAATTAATTCTAATTCCCAAATGATGAAAAAAAAAATGTCTTGAGAAGAAAATGTTCCTATTTGACCACTATACATTGCTAACATCAGGAAATAGAATAATTTGGATTATCGTGTAAGAAACCTCAATAGGAAAAAGAGCATGTCTTTACATATTTCTAATAGTCTCTAGCTTTTCTATTGTTGAGATCAAACATTGACTAGAGATATGGCCAATGTAGTCGATGTGGGACTAAACCACCACCCTTGAGGCTGCAATTAAGGCATATCTCTAGTTCATGTTGAGGGACTAAACCACCATCCTTGAGGCAGCAATTAAGGCATATCTCTAGTTGATGTTGTGGGACTAAAGGCTGCAATTAAGGCTGGGGTGACTGCAATTAAGGCGACTTTCCAAAACAGTCCTTATAAGGCTTGGGATCTTACAAGCCTATAAGGAGTTGAATTAGGATTTAAGCCAAAATTCTAAGATGATATTAGAGACTATCCTAAATCAATTAATCAGTCACCCAAAATTTTTCTACACCCTAGATGTCTATTCCACCTATACTCTAGATGTCACCCAAAAATGAGCATGTCTATTGAGCCGCCCGCATTTGTCTACAATCCACATGTCCAATTCTAGACATTTAAAAAATTTAGAACGTCTAAATTTCCACCAGCCATTAAAATACTTCAAACAGTTCTTCAGTTTCCAATGACTGAAATAAGATGCAATATATATGTATCTCTGTGTGTGTGTGTGCGCGCGCGCGCTTGTGTGTATAAAGACAGAGATAGAATAGGAAGAAATAACATAAAAATGAGAAAATGAATATACAAAATGTGCATACCGTTGATACCATCCCATCAGCCCAAGTAACTTCAATATCACCATTCTTAAGGCCAGTTATATTTCCAACCCTAGACAGGTCAGAAAATTGCACACAAGTTTCACCAGTTTCACCAGTTTGGATATCTACATTGATTTTAATCCCACTCTCTTCTATTTTCTGTGTTGATTTCTCAGTGGACTCTCCAACAGAAGCTGTTTCTAAACAAACAGACACAGGTGACAGGCGAACAACCACATCCCCATAGCAGTAATCATAATCTGGATGGCCCTCTAGCTCATACACACTTACAACTTCCTCCTTCTCAAACTCTCGTGGATCTTCTGCTCTGGCAACCTTTTTTAACCACCTCACACAAGCTGTCCGCTCCTTGGCATTAACACTTCTCACAACCCCAACTCGCCTAGCTTCAGAAATACTCTCACCATCATCGGAGGTCTTCTCTACTACATATTGTTCTGAAACGAATTCATGATCACCAGGATTATCTATAGGAATTAAACTTGTAGAATTTAGTTCACGCTCTATTGTTCCATCCTGCCATGCAACATCAACTTTTGTCCTTGTGTTGGCAATCAAAAGAGCTTTCTCAAAGCTTTCCTCTTTCTTGCGGGCCCTTTTATCTTTCCTGATGACAACTTTTCTAATTTTCTTGCGGTGAAGAGGCCAAGCTTCATGGACAGGTTCCTTTGATACAGAGATAGAACTGCTGCATGAGCTAGAATCACGTGAAGGATTACTTTTATCATTTCCATCATTCCCTTCCAAAACATCAGCTGGATCAAGGTCCATAGTATCCTTATTACCATTTGTTTCCTCAACTGTAGCTTCTTCTGAATCACATCCACTTCCTGTCTGATTAGAATCTAATTCATTGTTAGCAGAATCACTAAGTTCCAATTTTGATATGCCTTTGTCCATGGAAGCTGAGGATGACCGTACTGATGAGGGTAAGAGACACCAGTCACCCAATTGCCAATTTGCATGAGCAAAGCAGGACAACAATTTTAAGTTTTTTGGACTCTGCTCCTCAGCTGGGGCAGTAGAAGAATATGGCCCATAACCTGCAGATGCTACCCAATAAACAAACACCGATCCAACTGTAACTTTAGTGACTGTACCTTCTAACCTATTAGCTTTCCACAAGCCAGACAGCCATCTTGAATTCTTGAAAACTGATGAGGAGCTAGCCCTTACCCGTTGCCCAGGGTAATAAGGAAAATGCCCATCTTCAAGAATATTCTTTGAAATTGGTTTAAGATTCAATGGATCTGCTTTCGAGACTTTACAAATTGAACCATCATCAAATAAGACAGTCACATTATCCAAAACATCATCAATTCTGCCAAGCCAATGACCAAGCACCACATAATCACCAACAGTGAAATCCCTAATACGATTTAAGTTTTTTGATGAGACATCTTTTATTATAGATCCATCATGGGCCAACAGATCCACACATATATTGACATCAACCACTACACCCACTTGTCCAGTAGGGTCTGAAGCAGCAGCAACAAAATCCCCATGTAAAAATCCACGATCAACAACTTCGACATCGCTGAAATTTAGAGTGGATTCAGATTCGTCCATCCACAGTACACGCAGCTGGTCAGCCAGAAGAGCATCAGTTTTATCATGCCCAGCAGCACCATTACTTTCAGAATTTCTACTAGCATTATTACTGTCATTACCTTCCTCATCATCACCATCCTCATCCTCACTATCATTTTCGTCATCAGTGATGCTGCTATCTGAATCCGAATCAGAATCACCAGCAACTTCTGTCACAATCCCAATCATGCCACTGATATTATTTTTCACAACATCTTGTCTATAGATATGCGGTGTACTACTTTTCTTATAAGAATTGTCACCAGATTCATTAACTTCACTACTTTCAGTATTTACACTTGGATCGCTGTTGGAAGACTCACTGGCAAGAGCACCTTGGTTCAAGGAACTATTAGCACAAGCATTTTCAGCAGGCTCGTTGTCTTCAGAAAACGCTTCATGCTGTTGAACTCCCATCTAAAATCATAACATATCAATGTCAATAGATATTCTAATCTTGTTATTCACCTGAATTCAGCAAAAGAACCAATAAACAAACTTATCAAAGGCAAGTTCTATCCAAAAACAATAGTTCCACCTCTTCCTTATTTACTCAGCAGACATGGGACAAAATATATCCTTTAACTAAATAATAATATAGTAAATGTAAATATTTAAAACGCATTTGAACAAAATGGTTAACAGAAAACTTTCGGTGCTAAGAAACAAAAATGTACATGACGCCACCAAAAGGAAAAAAATAAACCACCGACTTTCATCAACACGTCAACAAACAAAAGGGAATCCCATTCTGGATCTGAAATCACACCGCAGAATCAAACAAAAAACGGTTCTGCTGCCAATCGCAATCCAGTTTGCGAATTCAAATTCGCACGCACACGGCATCACCAATAAACCATTTCAGCTGAATCAGACAACATCGAAATTAACATTATCCGAAATCGAAATCGAAATCGAAATCAATGGCTAAACACAGATTAATATACGCTAAGGTAGCTCAAACGTTTAGACGAATAAAAACAAAAGGCACACGGATAAATTGATCGAAAACGAAAAAAGAAGAGGAAAACGTAACAAGGAACAAACGAATGAGCTAGATTTTAAGGTTGCATCGGCGCCGCGCGAGGTTAATCGTTTCAGAAAACAACAAAAATATAAACATGGCAAAAGAAAGACCGATATTAGCGAAAAATTGAAAGGGAAAAGAAAATTCATTGTTGATGAAACGCGAGCGGGATTTGAAGCGTACCTTGGGAAAATGAAGAAGAGGTTTGGGTATCATAAGAAGACGAGAACGATGAGGAAGAAGAATATGTGAAAGACTCCGCACAGAGGAACCAGTATTTGTTGCACAATAGGGGCAAATGCGTTATTTCATTAAAGTAGCTTCTGCTTCCATATCCAGCTATCTGCTAACCCCATCAGGACCGTTCGTTTTGAAGACTAGATCAAAACTCTTACATTTCATGTCATAATACTTTCTTTTTTAACCGGAGAAGATTTGCTTATTTACATATACTATGGCATTCAAGGGTGGGATTAAATCGATTTTGAAAGAAAAAATTATTTGATATTTTCAATTTATCTTTCAATCAGTTTGTTTAAAGTTTTTTAATCTGATTCGATCCAATTCAAAACGAATTAAGTTAGGTTGATTTTCACTTTAATCTTACTTTTATTTTTTTTGAAAAATATTAAATAAAATATAAGATATAATGAAAAAATAATTTAAAATGTTAAATATATGATTTATATATTACTTCTTTCTTCCCAAAATAATAGTTAAAAAGAATTACAATTTTATAAAATTAATCTTATATTAATATTAATTCATTTATACATTTTGATGTCTACCATTAATATTATAAGAGATATAAG
>PYAF01004164.1:939829-950606 GCA_007407185.1 Glycine tomentella | reverse complement strand
GATTTTTTTTTATTTGACTGGATCAATTTTGAAAATAAAATTTGAAATCCGATCAAATTCAATAAAAAAAAATAGTTTTTCAAGTGTTTTATCATTTTATATACTTTCATTCTTTTTTATCATAGAAGATTTTCTTATTTATAAGGTAGGGTGTTCACAAATTGGAATTGGATGTGATTGAAGCCGATTTTCAATGAAAAACTATTTGATAGGATCAGTTTATTTTTTAATTTATCATTAAATATTTGTAAAGAATATATTAAATTTTCATTGTATTAATTTATTAACTTTTTTTTTTTGAGATAAATTAATTTGTTAACTTTAATAGCATGTATCGTTGGAACACATTAATACGACTCTTATTTTATTGTTTCAGAAGTACGGTTTTGTCTTCTAAAATTGGTCTAATTGATTTTTTTTAGTTTATTCAAATGTATTTAATATTTATTTTAACATGGGATTCACTATATAAAAAAATATGGGATTTTGATTTCGGCCCGAAAGTAGGAGAATTTATCTTCAAATTATTTTCCAACAAACTTATCCATATAAAAACTGATTTTGAAATAATTTATTTTTTTAAGCTATTCCAAACACACCCGAGTAGAAAAAAATAACAAAACTAATGTTGGTCTATTTCTTTTCTCTGAGTAAAGACATACTAGTAACAAAATGGAATAACGACTTCAAATAAATAAAATAAAGGAATAACGAAATAACATGTTTGGTTCCGAAGCAAAGTCATGAAAATGCTAATTTAGGTCGTGCAAGTTTCAGATTGTCGAGAATTCTTTCCAGAGTAGTCTTTGAATCCAAGATAATGCCTAATTTTATTGGCTAACGTAAGGTATAAATTGATTTAGGTCAAATCACGCGCGGTTCGTTGGTTGGATTGATTTCTTTTTTCTCTTCTTTTTCCTGCCCTCTCTTATACTATAACAGTAAGGTTTTCATTTTTCTCATATAATAAGGGAACTATTTATAAATTTCCTAAATCTCAATTATTCACAATATGATTATTTTTCTACAATATAAATGATTATTATAAACAATAAAATTGTCTTAACAAATTGTTAAAGTATAACAATTGTAATATTATAGATTATTTAGTCCTTTTACCTTAATTTATTTTAGATACGATTAACGTAGTTCTTTATTTTATATAAAATAAGTTCAATTGCGCTCCTAATTCTCACATTTTTTTATGCACAAGTTTGATTTTTTAATTTTTCTTTTTAACATCACATTAGTATAAAATATTTATCGATGATGATTAACTTCTCCAATAAACTTGATTGGCTATTTTTAATGGAATTTTTTTTTCTAATCATATTTTTTCTATTTATAATCAATTGTTAAAATTAATTTTGATAATTTTATTCAAATCAATTTTGATTGGTTTTTTTAATTTTAACCATAACTTCTTAATTGTTAAAATTAAATCCATCATCAAATCATCTCAAGTTCAATTCAATAATTAATAAAAATATAATGGAAAAATTAATACAATATTGATTTGTAAAGATTGAGAAAAAAAATATAAAAAACATTCATGAAAATAAAATTGTCTTTATTTTCATTCTGTTAAACAACATCGAATTTTAGTAACAAGATACAAGGTTTGTTGAATAATTAAAGAAAGAGAAAAAATTGTGAGTCCAAATCTTTCTTATTAATAAATTAATAATTAATATTTACCGATTCAAAAAACATCCTAGTGAAAAAACAAATCTTTATTCTTGCACAAAAGTGTAACAGGGACCTTGGCTTACGCTTTTCTGCAGTAATACATTTGTGTTTTTATAGACTACACAAGAGACAATATAGACGGCAAAATTTTTCACAACAGTGCATTATAAAAATTCTTAGAAATCGCTATTCATACACAGTTACACATACACGTCGGGGGTAATGGGTGGAGGGAAATTCTATAAGGCCACCAAGTACAAGAGAGCATGCATGGTTAATTATATTATTCCATTATTAATTAGAGGTGTTAAGTTTTCCACAATCAAAATCTGACTTCTTCAACAGCAATTGGGCTAGGAAATCAGGCAAAACATTGTCCCTAAAATGTGCAACCATTTTCAAATCACCCTGCAGAACAAACCCCAGAACATAAGATGTAACACTTATATCAATGTTTCTCCATCTTCTCTCTTTTGCATATTTCCTCAAGCTAGCCTCAATTTTTTTGTATTGCTCCTTGGCCTTACCCTCTTCACTCATCTCTTTAACAACATGTTTGCCTATTTTTTTGGAGAAGGCCTCAGCTAGATACCTGGCTAAAATAATCCCATCCTCCAAGGCACAACACCCACCTTGCCCTAGGTCAGGGGCCATGGGGTGAAATGCATCTCCAACAACACAAACGTTGCCTTTGCTAATGTTCCCCAATAAGAGCTCCCACTCATGTCTATATCTCAATGGAGATGTTAAAATGTCTTTTGGATCTGTTTTCTCTATAAAGGTTTTAATATTACTTGGCATCTTCTCAACCTTGCTCAACACCAATTGCTTCATTTTGGATGGGTTCTTTGCTACCTCCTTCTCTGCAACATAAGCAAAGTAAATGTGAAAGTTGTAATCATATACTAAAGTGATTTATGATGTGGCATAATTATGATAAAGTGATTGACAAAAATTAGTTTTTTAAAAATGTTAAATTTTTTATGAAGATTAAAATTAATAAAAAAATTAAAAAACTAAAATGATATTAAAGTATTCAACTACAATTTTTAAAAATGTTTAATGCCGTCTATGTATTTATAGTGTAAAACAATTTAACATTGTGATCCAATCAAAAATTACTGTTTGGAATACTTTATAATAATTATTTTACATGATGGATTGTCATTAAGTACATAACCCTTTTTCTCTTTTAAAAACTAAAAAGAATATTTTAGCAAGTAAATTACTGAAACAAAGAATTCATTCACCTTCACCGGTGGGAGTCCAAGTTAGAAACCAATAAACAGTCTTGTCATCACAAGGCATTACACCAGATCGAAAGCCCTTCCCAAAGTAGTGCAGGAATTTGGGCTCAAGCCCATGATCATCCGTCAACTTTTTGTAACCCCTTATTACGTATCTCCCGATAAAAGAGGCCTCTTTGAAGCCCAACCACTTTGCCACCACGGAGTTTATTCCATCACACCCAATCAATACCTTTCCAATTGCAAACATCCACGTATCAATTAATTAACTTGTACTTGAAATTTTTTACTTAAGTTCAATTAGATCATTCCATTAAGCGGAAGAAAGAATCTTAATTTGATAATTTCACATGTCACGTCACGTTGTTTAATTTTTAATTACCTTGGTTTTGATGGTTGTTCCATCAGCAAGACGGACTATCTTAATGAAACCAGATTCCTCAATAGCAACAACCTTTGACAAGAATCTGATGGTTCCACTTGGAAGCTCGTTAGCAATTGCTTCCAACATTAACTGCCTTCTAACACAACGAACTTCAAAGTCTCCACTGGATCGCATGCATGACAACACACCCATTATTATCATTGATGGGAGCATTTTAAAATCAAAATTAATTTAGAACTTGGTTGGTTTTATATATATATCTACAACCGATTCAATCAGCCACTGAAACTTTTTTGCCCTTTTTGGTAATCAGTTTGAATTTGAAAGGTGTGTCCTTCTCGCATTAATTTAATAAAAAGCATAGCAATCATTGGCAAGTTGAATCAAAAGCATCGCAAATTGGCAAGCAGCTGGACCAGATTTACCACCATAAACTATTATCAGCCAAGGCATATACATGTACTTACTGTTTTCCTGTGCCCTCGAAAGACAAGCTTGATGTTTGTTGCCCCATAATCAAAGATGTAGTCACATTCCTGCACTCCAATTTCCTGTACTTTAGTTTCAGGCTAACACTATATAAGAGTATAGGACTAAATTAAGATTAAAATTATTTTTTATTAACGTTTCTTTTTTACCAGTTTATTTATCTATTTCATTTATGAGTACAAGATCACATTTATTATTGTATTTTTAATTATGTCTCTATTTTTTCAATTCTTAAGTATTTTACAAACTTATAACAAATATAAGACAATGATAGAGTAAAATATTACGTTAGATTGTTCGCTTGATCACAACACGTACGTGACAACAGTTAAGGAAAAAAATGAATAATATAGTATTTACTCTTTTAGCTGGACATGTTGGTGACGAAGAATGGCTCCGACGCCAAGAGCATCCAAGGCTTTCCAAGCGTTAGTCCATGTTGTTAAAGCAAATCCAGTGACCCTCAAAGTATCTGAATATTCTAACACCAAACTTCGGACACCCAACCTGCCAAATTATATATTCTTAGCTTAAACTAAATTAGTAAACGCTCAAGTGTTTATTTTCCTAGCTATATATTAGTGCTGGAGAAGGTCAAAGAGGTATATATACGTACCTATGAAGTGCCAAGGATGTTGCGAGCCCAGCAATTCCAGCTCCCACAATCACAATGTCTTCAACAAGTAGTGATTCCATTATTACTTTCTTTTTTTTTTTTTCCCGTGGAAATTAAGATGATCAATCTTTTTAGTACTAGCTAGCCTTTGGTTTAGTACGTATCTTTCAAATCCTTCTTCCCAGAGGAATATATATATATATATATATATATATATATATATATATATATATACCAAATTGAGCAGCTAGCTAAATATGGTGCTTTGCACTTTCTTATATATATACCAAATTGAGCAGCTAGCTAAATATGGTGCTTTGCACTTTCTTATATATATATACCAAATTGAGCAGCTAGCTAAATATGGTGCTTTGCACTTTCTTTTTTGCACTTTCTTCAAGATGATAACCGTTTATATAGAGAATGTACTAGTGAAAGATGACGACCCCAAGATCACTGATGAGAGCACATGTGATGCCATGATTCGTCCAGATCAAATAACCGACAATATGCATAGTACGAGCATATAATTGTATCTATAAATACTACAAATCTTTTCAAAAGTCTGAGTAAGAGGTCATTAAGGTGTATAACGTTCTAATATTAAAAAATTAATAAAAAAATATTTTAAATTGTAACTCATTAATCAGATTAGTTTAACCTTTACATACAACATGCAGAGGTGGAGCAAAACTAAAATAGTGGAGGGATCAAGCATAAAATTTAAAATTCATCAAATTTCACACATATGATATATATGTCATATAAAAACATTGTGAGAGATGATTAAATCTAGATCATATAATTATACATGGAGAATTAAGATTTAATGTTAAAAGGTTATATGATTTTTTTAAAAATTAATAACTTTTTAAGTGGTTACATAAAATTAAATCTTGGTTGTCTATTTTTAATGATATGATCTAAATTTAACCATCTCATTCTCATATAAAATATTTTTTTCTCATAGATATATCTCTCTCTTTATATATATATATATATATTTCAAAACATTAATTACATTAATAATTTATCATAATATTAATATTACATTAACATGTTATTAATATTTTAATGTATATGATACAAATTTATACAAATTTTTTTTATAATTTTAATATTTTTAAAATATTAATAGTCTATCAAAATATTAGGGGTGTAAAAAACTTGTCAGGTCAATCCCCCACAATGTCATTCACACAGGTTATATTATGTTACACATTTCTGTCCACCAAGCCCGATAACCCAACCTGTTAAATTTGTCCTTTTTAAATTAATGTTACACAGGTTATATTATGTTGCACATTTATATTATGTAACATAGGTTATATTAACGCAGGTTGAGTTAGGTAAGGTTGAGCACTGACCTTATCAACCAGCTAACCCTTTTTCTCCTTTTTAAATTAATGTAATACTTAAAACTTTTATGGCCATCTCATTATTTTCTTGATTTTCTTATAATATTTTTATTTTCTCTATTTTAATTATATTGCATTATAAAATTTGGAAATTTTTTAAGGAAGATAAAATGGTTAAATGTTTTTAATTTTATTTAAGAAAACAAGGGTTGACAGGCCAACCCAAGTTTACGCTTCCGGTGCTTCTTCTCTCTCAATTCATGCACCATTTGTTTTGTCTTGTTATTGTTCTTAATTTGGTAATCAAGAAGGGAAATTTTAACTTTGATATGATGAAGAATGTTTATGCCTTTATGGCATAACACCACAATTTATGGATGCATGGTAGACCTTTTGGGTCGAAGATGACATTTTTTAACGGTTTTTATTTTTTAAAATAAAATAAAGATAGTGAAAATAAAAATTGTCACTTTTTTAAATTAATTATTTAAAATTTAAAATATTAATGTTGTTAGCAGAAAACAAAAAAAAATCAAAACAGAATTATTTAAAAAACATAAATGATCAAATTAAAAAAAATACTAAAAGATAAATGAACAAAAATAATATTTAGCTTATTTATAAGAAAGACAATAAAAAGGAAATAAAATAATTTATAAAAAAATAGAAAAGTGTAATACCCCGTGTGCACCCGGCGTATTAACATTATCAGAATATCAGAGTAACGCAGCAAGCATAGAACTAAATAATAAAGGAAGCTTTAATCAAGTGTAATACAAATTATATACATATATGGTGAATCTCTGTCTGATACAAGATACATTTCCTCAAAACTATACAGATATTCCCTAGGTATCCAAAATACAATCAAAATAAACAATTCATGAGCCATCAAGCTCCGTCGTCTAAACCTAGGGTTATCCACCACTTTATCCCAACTCAGGCCTCTTGCCTTGGGATTTCTCAGCAACTTCTGTCTCAGTTCCTGCAACATGAGCCCCAGACAGGGGTGAGATAATCATCCCAGTAAACTCAGGGTTCTCCGAGGTTTTCCTCCCCTTGGTTCAGTTTTCAGTATACATAAATATATATATATATATATATATATATATATATATCTTAGCATAACAGAAATCATATCATATTAAAATGGCATCATACAATTAGCCTTCACGGCTCACATAAACCATCTGTATGCATATGGCCATTCCAACTCAAGCATAAGCAAACAATACACAGTGCCTGAGAGAGATCATCCATCGAGTGGGTACGTTCTCTCAGGACTTCCATCTGAGTTCCTGAATAGGATCATCCACCGAGTGGGTACATCTACTCAGGACTTGCCATCCAATACCTGAATAGGATCATCCACCGAGTGGGTACGTCTACTTAGGGTTTACATGGACGCCTATAGATTATCCCAAGGGAGATTATCCACCGAGTGGGTACATTCCCAAAGGGGTCCATAGTTCCTCAGTCTACTAGCCAGTAGATTTCATGCAATCACATCACAATCATCTCATATAAAACCCAGACAAGCACACACTATACTAGTGTAATCAATGCCATCATCATAATCAACACAATATACACTATCCCAGTGTAACCAGCACAAATATACCCCATCTCAGGGTTTAGCTAGCATTCAGTTGCCAGCATGCCATCAAGACATTTCATCAATATTCAACACATATTTTAGTAATAAAGCATCAGCATGTAAGTTATATCAAGCAAACATCCAATGTGGGTGTAGTGAACACAAGCAGGGGAAACAATCCCCAAGAACACTGAGTTTACCTGGTCTCAGAATCAGCTCTCCTAACCTCGTGGTGATCTCTACCAGCGATATGCACTTCACGCCCTACAATAGGCATGAATCAAAGCATCAGTAACGGTTTTCAACCGCTTATATGAAAGGAAATGTTCTTCCTTTCTCTATCAGTCCATGTCTTCTAACTTAAGGTTCATATTAGTCCAGCTTCTACTAGGCCATCCATTGACCCTCAATGGTCTGCCTCAGTCTAACAAAGGCCTTAGAGTCTTTTTAAGACTCTGGACAACTCAATTCAAAGTGTTACCAGTATCAAGAACCTATATTGGTTCATCTCAGCCAAAGCAAACATATTAACATGTTTTCACCGTTCATTTGGCCTTATGAACAACTTTTGTAAAGGTACTTAAGTTAATTCAGGCCATAGTACCTCTTATTCACACACACTTCTTCCTCCCAGAGCTAGACTCAAACTTCATCACAATTTCAGTTTCAAGGTTCCATATCTCTCAGAAAAACCTCCTGATTATTCTTTTCTAAAGAACCCAAGCCTAATTCCAGCCCTATAGTCAATTGGTTACTATTCACCCACTCTCCCATTCCACAATTTAAACAGTTAAAACGTAAGTTTCTTACCTCAGATCAGTTGAGGAAGGCTGGAGAATCCTTTCTCCTAGCTCTGGCATTCTTGATTCGCCTCCTTATCCCTTCCAAAGCTTAGCTCTCTCTCAAGAACTCAAGGAATGGGGTTCTCTCAAGGGTTAGGCTGAAATTTGGCTTCTATTCGGTTCCAATCAAGGTTATAGGTGATTAGGAGGTGTTTATATGATTTATGATGAAGGTTTGAAGCTTCTAAGGTACATTAATGGCGGTCCAGGCTCAAGAAAGAAGAGGAACAGTGGTTTTCTTTGAAAAAAATACGAAATGACCTTTTATAGGTGGCCTGACCGACATGCCGCGCCAATCGCGCCACTTTGGCGCCAAAGTCCAGTGCATCTGGCGCCACTTTGGCGCTCTTGGCACCAGTTTTCAGCACCTGTGGCGCTACTGGCGCCAACTTCCAGCACCTGTGGCGCTCCTGGCGCCAAACTCCGTCGCTAATTCTGTAGCTAATTCTGTCACTAAATCCGTCACTAAGGCTTTTGCGACAGAATTTTATAAATTTAAATTTTTATTTCTTTTATTTCCTTTTTATAAAAAGCCTAGGTAATTATAAAAAGAAATAAAAAAATATTTGAATGTCATTTCAAACCAAATCCAAATAAAAATAATTACTCTAATAATAAATTTATATATATATATATACATACTTTAATTTTTATTTTTACTTAAGTTCTCATTATACTGAAAAAGAGGCCTTAAAGTGTGGTGATTTGTGAAAACTGACTTAAGTAATAATATTAATATATGTTTAAAAATTAAAATAATAACAAATTATAAAATTTATAGAGTTAAAAGAAATAGTTATAAATTTCAAATTTTATTTAAATTTTTCATAGTTTTAGATATTCTTTTAGTAACGAAAAAATTGATTTAACCAAATAAGTTATGTTTTTCTTCATGAACTATTGTTTGTTAAGGTGTGATATCAATTGTTCCGGGGTGAAGATCCAGGTAGGTCAAGTCACAGTCAACTTGTGACGCTTGAATTGTTATGCTCTTAAATAGAAAGAGTTGCATGCGGATTATCAAGTTTTTGGCCTAATGGTAAGCACTTAATCCATCAATTGGTATCAGAGCCAATGTCACGAGTTCGATTCTCATTGGGACAATTGTTAAGAGGGGGATTGTTTATAGGGTTGTGATATCAATTGCGGCAATACAAGGTATTAGAACATTTTGGCGACAATGACTAGACATGTGGAAGGGTCTCACACATGAGGGAGATCCAATAAAAATGTAAATGAGGTGAATCTTAAGATTTTGGATTAAAATATATTATCATGTTCACTTATATAGTTACTCATGATTCATTGATATAAATTTTCTCGATTTACCTCCTCAAACAACTATATAGATCTATCTTTTGTTATCGTGTTATTTTGTAAGTTGTATTTTTGTTCTAATAAAAAAAATATCTAGAATTGTATGCTTTACCATTAAATTAAATATATGTCAGGCTCCAGGGAATTTCTTCTGCCAATTAATAAATGTCGTAGACCGTTGAATCTTATGTTATATAGTATTAATTTTTTTTAGTCTTCATCTTGTGATTTTTCTATATTTGCTGGCAAACATTGACCTACTTGGGCAGATCCTGGAATAACGTATATCAATTAAACATATAAGCAGTATAGCAGTAAGTTCCACTGAATGAAATTCCATTTATCCTTTTGTAATTCTTCAGTGCAAGTAACCAATTTTTATGTTAGATAGTTGAAAAAACTTTTCAGTATATAAATTCTTAATTAATTTATGGTACTTTTTACACATTTCAAAATTTATGACAGCTATTTCTAGTAGTATATATACATACTCCTTGGACCAGTTTCATATATATATAATTGAGGAATTTATCTACGCAATTTTTCATCTGGGTCGTATGATATAAACGACTTTCTAGATTCAAGTACTTCTTAATTAAAAACACGTTACATATATAGTACTCTGGTCATTCAGTGAAACCACCTCCACAAAGCAGACGCTACTCATATTACGGGATGCAGACGTGACGGGAAATTAAACATATATGCCAATAACAATATCAATAAATCCAGTTACACAAGACACAGAAAAACTGGCTAGATTCTTTTTTGCATGGAATCAAATTAATTCATGATATTGTTACCCTAGTTTCTTAATTTAAAATTCAGATATTAGAGTTATGCCATCGCTTTCCTTTGTCAAACAATTATTTTATAGTTGGCAATGTCAAAGGATTTAATTAGTCAGCGACGTCTCTGACTAATTATAAGTTGTATTTTTTAAGAGAAAAATCTTGGTTATTTTGTAAGTTATATTTTTTCTTTAACTTGATTTTTTTTCCTTTTAAAATTATTTATAAATTATAAAATTATACAAAACTATAAAGAAGCTTTCTATAATTTAATTTATTTTTTTAACATTATTCAAAAAAATATAAATGAAAACACAATATTAATTTTTATTAAAATATAAAAAAGACTGAGAAATCAGAAAAAAATGATAGATTAAAATAAAAAATATATAAATTTAGAGAAAAAATTTCTTCAATTGTTTCTTTTATTCTTATTTAATTGAAAG
>PYAF01004164.1:920022-933586 GCA_007407185.1 Glycine tomentella | reverse complement strand
ACTAACCAGCTTCTTAAAAAAAGTGTTGGCAGTAACATGCAATGACCCAGAAAAAGAAAGAGTTGCATCATAGAAAGTCTTCAAAAAGTTAATAAAAACACGAGCACGTTGCCAATCAATCTCTTTGGGACATCCTTCCCCTTCACTAGATATGAGATTTAACACATATGAAGCCTCAACATACTCATAGCGATAAAATACATGTTCATATTTTTCAGCAACATCTAACATCAAATAAGTAGAGTTCCACCTAATTGGTACATCAAGTATTAACATGCCTTAGTGGATACACTTACTTCTTCAGCACACCTCTTAAAACTTGCAAATCTACCTGGAGAAGACTTCACAAACTTACATGCAGCTCTTATTTTTCTAATGGATAGGTCAATTTCTTTCAATCCATCACTAACAATTAAATTCAAAATATGAGCAGAACATCGCATGTGCATGAACTCTATATTCAATAAAGTATGCTCATTCCAAACACTCAATGCTCTAGCTAAATATGAAACAACCAAGTTATTAGCACTTGCATTATCCACTGTCACACAACAAACTTTTGAAATCCCCCATTCTTTTAAACAATTCTCTAGGGTTATCCCTATGGTTTCACCATTGTGGTCAGAAATCAAACAAAATTTCAATATTTTTTTGTTCAATTCCCACCCTTTATCATTGTAATGAGCTGTCACACACATATAATTCATATTTTGAATTGACATCCAAGTATCTGTAGTAAGTGAAACCATTTGTTTATTTGCAGACAACACATGTTTTAACTTCTCCTTTTCATCATTAAACACATGCATGCAATATCTAGCAATAGTGACACGAGAAGGAATTTTAAATTTAGGTTGAGCATCTTCCATGAACTTCCTAAACCCTTCATTTTCAACAAACTTAAAGGCAAGTTCATCAATAATGATCATCTTTGTAAGTGTTATTAGAGTCTGCTCTTGATTAAAATCAACAAGTTTCATACTAACTTTATTAGGGTCACTCTCACTATCACTTTCAAAAATAATTGTCTTTTGCTTTTTATCAACCTGCCTATATGGGTTTTTCTTACATAGTTGGAACACATGTCTTCTCAAGTTAGAGGTTCCATAGACAGAACTAGCTACTGCATATGATACATTACAATACTTGCAATAAGTCCTACCATCTTCCTTCTTAGTAAAATGTTCCCAAACATTAGAAGGGGGTCTAGCAGATTTTTTTTCCTTACCTCTACTTGTGTAGATTCAGATTGTTGTCCTTGCCCTTGTTGTGGTGGAGTTTCATGTCCTTGTAATTGTGAAAAAACTTTTGTCCCTTGCTGTGATGGACTTTGAGTATGACATGGAGAGGGAGTGCTAATTGGTGGAATTAGAGATGAATCATTAACACTTTCTATACCACTTTTCTTTTCCAATTGTCTCATTTTCAAATTCTAAAGGACCTATCCACGATATAAAAAAAATATAAGTGAAGTAACATGGACCTTGTTCATTGAATAGCAGAAGCAATAGTACGAAAATAAGATATAAAGAAGACATAATCAATTTTAACGTGGAAAACCCAATTAGGTAAAAAATCACGACTTCCAAATTGGATAATCAATCCAGTGGATAACTCCACTATGATAATTTTGTGTACAAGAGTTCCTAGTATCCTAGTTTCCTAGTTTACCCTTACACAACAATTATCCCAGCTGGTATCCTTGTTTCCCAGCAAAAAGCTCTAGTCTCAATTCACTAAGAATAGAGATAAACTGATATCCTTGTTTCCCAACCAGACTGGTATCCTAGTTTCCCAGCCAGAAGTCGCATGTCTCAATTTATCAAGAACAGAGACAAAACTGGTATCCTAGTTCCCAGCTGCGACCTTTTCTAAAGTCAAGAAGAAGAATACAATAAAATAGTTACATTTACGCTTATATTCCTTAAGCAAATAGGTACCTTTAAATCTTGATTGAGAGTTGAAGAATCAAACTTGTTAAATGCTTCTATATGATCTCACAACAATTCTCTCAATGATGCAAATATAAACTCTCTAATATTATTTGGAATGGAATGCATACATGAGCACCAAAATATGTTTCTATTTTTATACTAATTTAAAGATATGATTTTAACCAATTTTTGAATGCAATTCTAAATATATTCTATCATATTATCCAATGCAATCTTAAAGATATTCTATTATATTATGCAATGCAATCTTAAAAATATTCTATCCTTTTTTTTAATGCAATATTAAAAAATATCCTATCTTATTTTTTAATACAATCTTAAATATTTACAATATCATATCTTTTTTTATTGTCAAATTATTTTTTAAATTTTTAATACATATATATATATAAATAATACAATTTATATTATTATTACGAGTTCACAGATTGGGTCATCGGATCAACGGATCTGTAAATCTAAACTCGTGACCCAACTCCGTACATGAACGATTTTTATCGATTCGGTTCGGTTTTGACCCAAATATATAAATGACCCAACCCAAACTGTTCAGATCGATTTAGATCGGTTCGGGTTCACGGGTGACCCGTACCCGTGAACACCCCTAATCAAAATTAGGTAAGGGCATCAACTCCTCGTTATTATATGATCATAACCTTAGAAAATTATAATATTTCGATCATCCACTAAAATTAATCGATTATGTTATACTTGAGTGGTTGTTCTCCACGAGATTTAATATTTGGATGAGAAATCAATTTTGAATCAGTGACACATCAAACTGATTTGAGACTTATGTTATTGCCGAATTTAATTTGAACCATATGCCCAATTGTTGTTTTCATTTGTATGAATTTTAAATATGGAAAATTCATATATTCTTTTACTGGTTGCTTAAGATGAAATTCTTGAGCATGTTGAATAAAAAGGCTGGCGGTGCGAGAAAAGAAAAGACGGTGTAAATATAAATATAGGATCACTCATTGGTGAGGGATCAATCTATGTTATAGGTGTTGGGGTCTTGTACTGTTTTGTTTGTTGTAGGTTTTAAGTGCAATTTTGGTAAAAAAAATATTATGTAACAAAAAAGTTATTTAAAATTGTTTTAACTAATTAAAAATTATTTCTTCAACTAGAAATCAAACATATGAATGTTTACTTAAAATCACATTATCTGATATTTTAATGTGATTTTAAATGATCTAACGTGAACTCAAACATACACTTAATATATGTTTAGTTTAACAATAGGAGTATCATAAGTAATTTTTCCTTCTATCAAATATGATTTTAGCATAAAAGATGTTTAGTTATTAAGTAATTTGACTGAAGTGATAGAAAGTAACTGTTGTGTTAAGTTGAAAAATCTGCACTAAATTTTACATTAATTTTACAAACACTCACCCACACACACTTAACCTATAAGTTGCATCCACACATATACAAAACATGATTTATCGTCGTTTAACACTGTTATGCACTAATCCAAGGGAGCGAAAATTCATGTGTGAAGAAAATGTTAGATGGATTCCTTACAAATTACAATGCTTTCCTAGCCATGCACGTCCTGGAGATCCTAGAATATTCAGCAGAAAGAATAAAATCGAGCAAGTCGTTAAGAAATGGAGCAAAGAAAGCGGCTTCAAAAGAAAAGCCTTTTAGATAATATGCGTATCTTGTGACCATTATTATGTTTCTTCTTATATTGTATTGTTGGACCTTGCTGCATGGATTAGGCCACCAAGAAAGGGTCGCATGCCTGTACCAAACTCCAGATTCTTGAGTGCTTGTTATGATATTTTTTTTTTTTTTGGATGAGATCTTGTGCAATGCAGTTGTATTTTCTTTGGTGTTTTCTCTTAATGTTGCATCTGAGTCGTAATGTTATTGATATACTAAAAATATAAGGATCATGACCATGTTTTACTGAAAGTACAAGTACTAAAAACACATTTTTCTCTATTCATAAAGTATGTGTGGTTTAATATTTTTGTATCACGGACCAGCATCCTCTACGACGGTTATTTTTTTGGCTTGACTTTGGGGCCGGGCTCTCCATGTCTTCAGGCAATTTCCTTGTGAGAAATATGAAAGGATTTATATGGCCCTTTTTCTTTTGTTCTAATGATATCCTTTACTTCATAAATTATTTGTAAGTATCACAGATTTTCATCTTCACCAATCTCCTCAAGGGTTACTATATATGTTGATAAAGGCCTTGTCATTTTTCTGATTTATTCTTTCACAGTTTGATAATTAGCCATAGCACCATTGTTTAGATATGATGGGATCTTGATTATATTCTTAGATATGCACCTTTACCAATCAACTTCAAATAACAATGAGGAAAAAAATTGACATAAAAAGTATAACAAAGGACTAGAAGTTCATTCAAATGGCAAATGAAAGGCAACACAACACTGATGGACTGAGCATCTTACAAGAAAACTGTCACTAAGAGTTACTATTATTTAGTTTTCCACAATCATAACCTGACTTCTTGAACAATTGGCTAGCTAAGAATGCAGCCAAAATATTGTCCCTCAAAAAGGTAACCAATTTGGACTCAGCCTGCTGAATAGAGCCCACCATATAAGCTGTAGCAATGACATCAATGCTTCTCCATCTTCTCTCCTTTGCATATTTCTTCAAGCTTTCCTCAATCCTTTTGAATTGGTCCTCTTCATCCTTCTCTTTGATATGTTTGGAGAAGGCCTCACCTAGGCACCTGGCTAAAACAACTCCATCCTCTAAGGCACAACAACCTCCCTGGCCAAGGTCAGGAGTCATGGGGTGGAAAGCATCTCCACCAACACAAACATTGCCTTTACTAATATTTCCCAACATAAGCTCCCAGGGGTGTCTATATCTCAATGGAGATGATAGGAAGGCATCCAATTCTGTTTTTTATATGTAGTATCTAACATCACTTGGCATATTCTCAAGCTTGTTTAACATTGTTTCAGTTTAGCAGGGTTCTCTTCTAGCTCTTTGTCTGCAAGACAAGACAAGAAAAGTGGAATGATAAAAGCAGTGGCAAATCTAAGACCCAAGGTCAAAGGGGACAAACTATTGTGAAAAATAAATCTAATAAATAAAAATGAGGAAGGGGTTCAAACACATAATATGAGAGATGTAAAATATAAAATTTAAAGATAAATACATATAATTTTATTAAAATAAGAGGGTATATTTGTTTTCCCTGAGATGATAATAAGTCAGGGGGTTCAAATTTATAAAATTTGGGGGGCAAAATATTAAATTTAAGAAAAATACATGAGTTTATTTGCCTACCCACAAACAAGCATAGGTCCACGACTGGGTAAAAGTGACAAAGGTAAGCATACAGTTAAATGTCATATGATAATAGGCATGGTAAATGAATGCTGTTTTTTTTTTTTTTTTTTTTTTTTTGCAATTGAAGTTTCCACAGTCAAGAACTTGTATTTTTGAAAATTCAGCTTGGTTGGTGGGTGCCCAAGTGAAAAACCAGTACACGGACTTCTCATCACAAGGAATAGCACCAGCTCGGATACCTTTGCCAAAGAACTGCATGAAGCTGGGCTCGAACCCGTGATCGCTCTTGAACTCTGCACAGCCCCTTATTGCATATCTCCCAGTAAAAGAGGCCTTCTTGAAGCCTAGCCACTTTGCCACTTTGGAATTCACTCCATCACACCCAATCAATACCTTTTTTCAATTGTAAACATCAATGTATCAATGTCAAGTTTACTAACTTGGACTCATAGTTGAAGTTGTTTGCTTCTTATATAGTATTTAAGAACTTACTTTTCATGTCAGTCATATAGTTTACCTTGGTTTTGATGGTTGTCCCGTCAGCAAGATGGAGTATCTTATAAAAGCCAGATTCCTCAATAGCAACAACCTTTGACAAGTATCTGACGGTGCCACTTGGAAGTTCATTGGCAAGGACTTCCAACTGTATATTCCTTTTAACACAACGAATTTCACGGTCTGTTCTGCATCACACAAAAATACCCAACGTAGCAACGATTATCTACAGACTATATAAACTGAATAATCTGACAGGTTAGTTTTAAACTCAAATTGAAACATGTATACTCACTAATTATTGCATCATTAGAGTAAATTTTTATTCATAGAGTGTACTTACTGCTGATTTCCTGATTCTTTGAAACGCATAGCTGATGTTTGTTGCCCTGTAATCAATGAAGTAGTGACAACCCTGAACTCCAATTCCACTAGTTTAGTTTGATTGATAATTAAGTTGGTTAGCCAAAAACATCCTAAATAATTTGAATTGACTTTTTTTCTAGCTATTTAACAAGACTGGTGTAGAGAATTTCACAGAATAATAGAAAAAAGAGAAAGTTAAAATAACGTTGCTGCATACCCATTGAGATGGGCATGTTCCTGGCGTAGAATGTCTCCAACACCAACAGCATCCACAAGGCCTTCCAAGCATTTTCTCATATTGACAAAGCAAACCCAGCGATCCTCAAAGTATCTGAAGGTTCTAACACCAAACTTCGGATACTCAACCTACCAGCATCAATATCAAATGATAACTTAATTTAATAATAATAATCATATGGATAAATACTGTGAGAGAAAATTAAGGTACCTGTGAAGTCCTAAGGATGTTGCAAGGCCAGCAATTCCAGCTCCCACAATCACAATATCTTCAACCACTTCTTCTGTTTCCATTATTACTATGCGTTATGTGATCTCCACTCAAGGCACTACCTTACCTTAATATGTGAATATAGGCAATCCTTATAGTATTCTTATTTTTAAATTGGAGGAATATTAAATATTAATATTGAGTGACCAGATTAGGTACGTAGTATATATCTTCACATGCAAATGTTGATCACAATTAAAAGGGTGCCATAATTCAGTTCATTTTGACGACGAAACACCTTATTATGTGACCATGTTCAGAGGATGTTCAATTTTCAGCTTTTAACTAAGTTATCGACTATATTTTTTAAAACATTTTTATCAGCTTTTAGCTAATTGAATTTGTAATAGATTTAGACATCAACAAGTGACTCGAAGTAACAACTGGTATCTTCTACGTTGTACCCCGCCTGAAAATAAAATCAATAACGCAAGTTGTAACTTTCACCATCATCAAAATTTATATATTGTATGATGTGAACCCTTATTATGTCTATAACTTTTATTAGATATTAAAAAAAATGTGATGTGACTTCATGCTGCTTAAAACTATTAACAACTTCATAATTCTTTGTTAATTTCTTGAATAACAATTAAATACATTTTCAAATTAATTACCTTTAATTTCCTGAGTTAAAAATAATCTTTTATTCATAAAACCTCAACTACTCATTGCTAAATTAACTAAAATACACTGAGAACAGTTTGATCTATATTTGAAAAATGATGCATGTTATTAAATTAATTTAAAATATTTTTAAAAACTAATTATAATTTTAAATAAGTTCTTTTATATGTTTTTGTTATCTATACTTTAAAAATTTCTTAAACTCAAATTAGCCGTATTGTACACAGATTTTACTTTTGCCACTCATATCACACTTATTTTGGCAAATGGACATATAGTGTGGTATGCTTTTGTTTTAGATACATTCACTCATTTTTTGTTGGTAAAATATATTTTTAATAATACTAATATTCAACAGAAAGAAACTTGTTAACCACCTCTACTGATTCCCTTACAGGCTTATACTAATCGACACAAAGAAAGATGGTCCCATCATTGATCATACATCAAAAACTTTGTGATTGCCATCAGCCAAAGTTTGAATTACATCGATGTTTCTAGGCATCACAAAAACCTTGTTCCAATCAATAACACTGCCAAGCCACAACAGTAATACCGTAATAGGACGCTTAAATCAAACTAACACCCCCGAAAATTTTATGAAAGTATTAACTGCAGCTTTTACAAATAAGCAGCTTTTAACTTCCAAGACAAATGTGCATAGCTACATCTTTCTCAAAAGAAGCCGTTATATAATTCCCAGGATGACTATTTCTGCCACGAGATTCCTCATCACGCATAAACCGTGAATTTATCTGCTGTCTGGGAATTTATCCTCATATGACTGAGGCACCTGCCAGCATATACAGGATTTAATAGATTTATGGTTAGGGGAAGATGTTCATCAATTTTGTGAATATCAAAACAATAAAAATAAAGGGAAATAAAGCTAATAATAAATGTACCATGAAGCTTGCAGTGATCATCTTCCCAGCAAACCATCTTCCGTGCAAGGCCTGCTGTGCACTTATTGCAGATTGGGTATCTTCAAATCGTAGGTAAACAAAACCAGCACTCTTCCTGATTATCATAGAAATAATAAATATATTAAAACGCCACAAACATATAGTCTCAGAAGTCAAAGAGGAACAAATAAGGATTAGTAGTTTACTCACTTGTCAACATATATGTGTTTTAACGTCCCAAGCTTAGAGCATTCTGCTTCAACATCTTCTTTAATATCCAAATCAAAATCTGGTTCAGTCTGCAGCACATCATGCCAGCAATATCATTAGACAAAAGAAAAGTATGAAAAAAAAAAAAAAAAAAAAAACAAGTAAACATGCTATTTAGTCACCTCATCTTTGGGATCAAACATATTCTTTAACATTAAGCATTCACTTGGAACACCGATTGTATCAATAGAAGGAATTGTAGCCGTAGGAATTTGGAGACCTCCACCTGCCAATCCACCCACAGGCGCAGCTGCAAGTATGTTTCCTGTAGCTGGTAGATTAAGACCTGTGTTGTTGACAACAGAATTACCGAGGGAACCAACCATGCTGTCGACAAATGCACGAGAAGTGAGATTATGATTATTGATCTTGACATGTGAAAAGCCAAAAAATGGCAGGGTACTAACCTTGATGCAGTACCACTTCGATCCAACTTCTGCATGAGCATTGCTCGAGAACATGCATTCAAGGACTGAAAATTTCAGAAAGGTCAGCTAAAACAGTGGTTTGTATTAAAACTAGCACAAGTTAAATTATATTCTAAAAAAAGTACTAGTTAATACCAATTTTAAAACAGAAACGAATATTCGGTGAAGCTAATAAATCACATTGATCATGGTTTATTGAATATCAACTATTAAGATAATTGTAATTTTGTATTTGTAGAAAGAAATTGGGAGAGTAGACTTTTTTCAATGGTATAAAATATTTTCCTATATATTTCAATTCAAGCACAATACCAATAAAATCTGCTGAAGCAAGCAGGGTCTAAATTCAAACCTAGTAATGACTAATAGCAAACCTTTGATAATTTAATTTTAATAAATTAGTGAGATTACAAAATGCTAATACAAAAATAATCCAATTTTCTAATATTTAGAACTTAAACAGCAAATCTCTCAGGTTGTCCAAAACATGTATAGTATTTAACTAGCTTTAGTTCCCTAGATATTGGTTGATCACATAAATGAGTAATAATCCTCAGCAATACTCATTCAGCTGCTAATATATATATGAAATAAAGAATATATTACTCCAACAATAGAATAGAGTGCCCAAGTTCAATTAGAGTATATATAACCACACTAATGGGATATGAATATTCTGCTACGAATTGTGGCTATTACAACTTACAATGCATTAGTGGAGTTCCATGTAGGCTTCTAAACATCAGGGAGACATGTGTAATTTAGTAAAATTTTAAGAGGCCATAACCAATTTTCTTCAGAAATAGATTACTTACCATGCCACCTCCTTCATCATCATCAAAATCACCAGTATTTCCTCCAACTTCTTGCATTCCAGATTGATCAGTAACGGCCGATACCTAACAATTCATAATACAAAAACTAGAGGCAATAAGGTCAACCAATTTAGATCATCTATGCATAAGATCATTACCAGAATATACACTAGGTAGCTAATCCTCATAAAATGCAACTTAAAGTTTAAATACAGAGAAATAAAGTCAAGCTCAAATGAAAAGCACACGTAGATATACAACCCAAAGATCATCATAGTAGTTATCCAAAAATCTGTGTTTCGGAAGAAAAGGGGTTATAGTGAATGAGCGATCCATGAGTCATGCTAACACTCTGGAAAGAGGAATAACCACTTATCCATGTGGGAATGTACAGTTAGGAAGGGGATAAAAAGGGAAGGATAGGAAGAGTAATAAAGAAAGATGCAAATAGAAAAGGAGGGAGAGTCTACTCCTCTCAAATGCTAATGTTATCTTTTCCTTTTTTTTAGTTTTTCCATAGTTTCATACATTTCTCTAAGGTAACATAGATGGGAAGAACTGTAGAAATGAAAAGATTGCCCTCCCTGAAAAATTATATAAAATCATCTACAAGATTCACTAACTGGTGAAAAAATTCTTTCCAACAAGCTGGTCTGCTGAGTATATAAAAAGGTACAAGGATTCATTCAAGCTCCATTTGATACTTGATAGAGTCCGCCAGTCCAGCACCCTAACAGCAAGACTCGGAATGCATGACTAGTTGACTAGTTTACTAAGCACAATATATGCATCCAGTTAGATATATCACAAGATCAAGATACAAATTAAAATAATCCATAAGCTGACTGATCATTATGGCATTTCAACAATTCAGATTTTATAAAATTAATAGAACCTCATACTTTAGCAAATATAAACCCAAATTTTAGTAAAAGAAGGTCAACCAAACTCAGATCTATGAACAAATCAACAGTACCTTGATTGTCCTACCACCAATCTCTAATTGACCATTCAAGCTCTGAGCATTTCTTGCATCTTCAAGGCGTGCAAACTACAGTAAACAATTTAATTAAGTACATATCTGGAAACAACTGCAACTTGCAAAAAGCATTATGATAAGGCCATGTAGTAGAATAGCATCAGAACCCAGTAGCAACTTCATTCATTACTCCATTGTATCCAAATAGAATTTCTCCCTCAGTTTAAATTCATTCAAAGTTTCCACATAGAATGAGCAATTGCTCAATATACAGCTATAATAGCCTATATGTATCTCTGGGAAAAAAAAAAAAAAAGAGTGCAAAAACTCGATACAATTAACTCACAACTAAGTAACTACAAGTTATAAAATTCACCTGCACAAAGCCAAAACCTTTGCAGTGCCCACTTTCATCAAGAGGCAGCTGGACAAGCTCAACCTGACCAAATGCTTCAAAAACCTAAACAATTTAACAGATTAAAAAAGAATAATACAATCAATTGGATACAATGTTGGAAATACAAATTACTATCATCAAACTGCAAAGGAAAAAAAAAATTGATTTTCAAGTAATCAGAAAGAAATGCAAACACGAAGAAAAGAAGCAAAGACAAAAGAAAAGGAGTGGATAAGTTCTCAGTCCAGGGACCAATCTCATTCTAGTCTTGCATTGCATCGTATGATGAGGAGTGAGGATCCCTTTCAGTCAACCAGTTCTAGAGAATCAATCACAAAATGTATCAATAAATCATCCAATGACAAAAGAAACAAGAAGTGCTCACCCTACGAATATCAGCTTCAGTAATGCTGATATGCAGATTACCAACATACAGCTTTCTTGCTCCCCCAGAATAAGGGCCTATAAGTCCAGTGAGTCCATTAGCAACAGATGTTGTGGACTGAACCAAATTCTTTTCCGCTTCTGATGGCTTCACCATCACTGGTTGACCAATAAGAGGTTGTCCCGAAAGTGCTATTGCCATGGGGACAGACATGACATCATAAAACTCAATATACCTGCAAAAAAAGAAAGCAGTACATAGTCAAACAAAGCCAATAAAAATGAGGCTTACACCATCTAACTTAAATATCTTTATAGTTCTTATATTTGTTCAACCTCAAGTTAGTTCACAGAATTAATATCAATTAAGTTAGAGGAAACTCAAGTTGAACAAACTCATACGAATCAAACATCAAGTACCAATTCTCAAAATATAATCTTATATTTATTTATATAACAGCTAACTCTTCTCCCAACAGCCTTTTTCATGTTACTCTTTTCATACATAATTAAGAGGAGAAACAAAGTCAAATTAGTTCTGATCACAGTTATGTGATGCTTACCCAACACCCTTAGAACGTCTTGAATTGCGATCCATAATCAAGCGAACATCTCGCACCTAAAATTAGTAGTAAACTAGAGATGTCAAGAAAACATAGGTTGAAGAAGAACTGCTTTTTTGGAAGCAAAATAAAAAGGGAAAAAACAGCAAATGAGATATGATTTTAAATTTGGTCCAGCTAACAATGTAAAACTATATAACACTATCAGTAAGCAAGAAGCTGCAATGCAACATCATTTGAGTTGAGTATAACTATAATATTCCACATGCAGTGTTATAGTTCAAGTTTTCTAAACATGAAATACCATCAGGTTTACTGATGTGTAATATTCATTACACTATCAAGGAATTAAAATTAATTCATTTTACTAACAAGAATGGATTTCCTTCTAATGCTTTGTCTGATTACTGATAAATCAGATAAATGCATTACATGCCTCTCAGATTTATATTTCATCTAGCAATCTCTTATTCTCTTACTCTTTAAGAGAGACAGGGATCTATTACATTCAAAAAGTCAAAAGGAAAAGCCAGCTACAGTAACAGAGGAAAGCAATTTTGAATTTTTTTTTGTTAGAAAAAAAAGTGAATAGAATATTATGACCTTGCCAGCCCTTGAGAAGAACTCAAATACATCTCTTTCATCTGCTTTCAGAGAAATCTGTAAAAATGTTTTAAGGATTAGATCCGGCAGTTCATGAATATTAGCAAACAGATCATGTGATTGCATTCCAGATGTATTTGGAATACCTGATAAGCAAACACAGTTCTTTGATCTCTTTCAGGATCAGCCTCAGGTTCTGTTGTTTCTTCCTTTTTCTCTTTATGCCGTCTACAACATAACAAAAACACAAAATTATAGCCCAAGTTGTTGGAATGCATGCAACCTCTTTATAGCAGTTCAGATTTGAAAATAACTGTAACATCTATGTAACAAACTATTGCATAAACCATATTTTCCCAACACAAAATTTTCATGTTCCTTAAATTCGCAACATGGCAGCAAATTGTCTTTACATGTATAAAGCCCAAATCCACGTGACATAGGCCTGCAGGGAACTGAATTGAGTTAACATGAAATCACCAAGTAACATAGGTTTGAATTCATGACTTTGCTTCTTGAACTTGAAAAGAATCAAACCCATGGATTGACGGAAATGGTAATTAAAGGGAATGAATGTCATCCAATTGGTATTAACACAAGATTTTGTACCTTCTATAAATTAAACAAAATCTTATATTGAAACAGCATCACCAACTTGGATTGATGGCAGTACGAGAGAGTGGGGGACCTAATTGCATTAAGTTGAAACCTGTTAAAAGCTTATATATACTGAGTAAGAGAACCATAAGCATAAAAAGAATGAAACCTTTTTAATACATAAAACTAGTTTTATACTACCTTCATTCCTATTTATAAGACCCAAATTTAAAGTGGTGTTTGTTCCTTTTTATAAGACCCAATCCATAATGTCCCATGCATTAATTATTTTTAGACTAAAATACCCCTAATTGAAAGAAGACAGAGGAGAGGTTGTATTGGAAGGCATTTGGATGAGAGAGAAGAGCATTAATT
>PYAF01004164.1:902045-919922 GCA_007407185.1 Glycine tomentella | reverse complement strand
AAAAAAAAAAAAAAAAAAAAAAAAAAAAAAAAATCCTATCCATGCAATTGATAAATCACTAGAATCCAATAATATCGAAATTAAAGGCTTTAATCACATTGATCAAAGCATGTGAACAAAAAATTAATGTTGCAATGGAGCACTCAGGTCTGGACAAAAACAAAAGACAATGATGGACTTCATCTGATAGTGGATTTTAAACCAGTTTTAGGGGCTTCATCTGTTGTTTAGACTAGACCAATTACTGGACTTCAATCACTCAAAAAACCCATGAAGTAATTGATAAAACAAAATTGAGAAGCCATGAATTGGAGATCTTTCTAATATCTGATAGACTAATCACAACTGACACCAATCTATTACGTGCAGTAACAGAAACTGTGACCAACATGTAGCCAAATGAACATTGTTTTTGCCCACAGGCATCAGAAGATGAATTGCTTCTCTTAAGCATAAGCCCATTACTCCATCACCAGCATTTCTGCAACAGAATAAATGCAATTAAGCAACTAAGTTGAAGCGGGAAGGATTATAATTAGCATGGCATCACCACTGCTACAACAGCCATTCAAACAATGAATAGTTGCAATGCATGCTTTCAAATGCATTCCAGGAGGGAGAAACTTTGGAAATCCATGACCTGAGGTTCCAGTGCCTGGCCCAATTGCCAGAAAGATCATTTGATGATTATTCTACCATACTGCGAGTTCCCAGAATCTAACATTCAATATTCAGAAGCTATAACACTGTTAACAACACAACTAACTATATGAAACTCAAGAACCACTATTCTCAAATTCAGTTTAGATAATACAAATATACAATCAATACAAACAGTAAAACAAACATACAACGGTCCACAAAATAGAGATGAGAGGCAAGAGAACGTTGTTCAACAAAGACATAAACTCATAAGCATCAACGCCAATAGTGATGATATCATGTAAGGCAAGACAAAGAAAAGAATCAATGCAGTTTATAAAAAATGAGACGTGGGTGAATAAACTCTGATAGCCAAGAGGAAAACACATATCTGTGATCTAAGCTTAACAGAATAACACTTACACACGTGAATATATCTGCATTTTCATAACTTAGTGCATAAAATGAGTTCTACACAATTTCAAAATTAAATGAGATGCCACCTGAATGCCAATGTCTCAAATTTCGGCAATTGCCCCACAACCTGTTAGATCCACTGTACCAAACTAAATCTAATTGATGACTCAAATAAGCTATTACTGTAAGCATTACTATATCATTAACAATAAGGATGGTGAATATAGTAAAAGAAACTAGGTTTAGCACTTAGCAGAAAAAGAAGAAAGGAAATAAATGACAAAGGATTTGTCAACAAGCAAGTAGGTCTGGAAAGATTATGAATAATTTAGGGCCTAGAAATAACTTGTATATAGTATACCAGTACCATTCCCAAACATGAAAATCACTTAAATTAGAAACATGGATAAATTTCAAGGCCACAACAACCTAGTAATGCAACTGCACTAAGACTATGAATCAATGACCATAAGGATCAAATTCCAGATCATTAAGTCAAGTAGATTATAATACTACATCAACATCAACAACACCTTTAACCCAAGTTAATTGAAATCGGTGGTAGATGAACCCAATGATAAATTGAAAATGAGACAAAGAAAGAGAAAAGGAGAGGGGAAAAAAAGTGGAAATAAGACAAAAGAGAGAAAAAATAAGCTAAAATAAAAGAGATGTGAAAGGAAGAAGGGAGAAAAAAAGAGGAAAAAGACTAAAACAAGGAAACGATTGGAACATAAAACTACTATTGGATTTAACCCTCCACCAAGCTTATAGTTTTTCTCCACTCCCTCCTAAGACATACCGTCCGCCAATCTATATCTCACTCCATTAAGTCTAGTTTAACTACCTTTCCCCAGGTAAGTTTTGATCGACCTCTACCTCTCTTTGTGTTGAGCTCTTGGTATCAAACTTTTGTTCTTACGGGAACATCCAGTGACCATCTCATAACGTGTCCAAACCACCTCAATCTATACTACCTCATCTTTTCACATACCGGTACCACTTAAAAGCTTATTGCATAAGAGTGTCACCTGTCCTAGAAAGCAATACCTGGTCATGTTATATCTCAAAGAGTATATGGGAATTTGATAGATTAAAAACAGAAGACAGTAGATAAATTAAATGATTATATCATAAAGAAGAGAATCAATTGCTATCAGATGAGAACAGGTGGCAGAAAAAGTTCCTGTTTCAATATCTACTACTTTGCCAATGTTAGTTGTTAAATGTTAGTGTTTTTGTTAGTGGAGAGATTCAAACCCACGACCTCTCCCTCCTTCCCTTCTTTTCCTTTTACCACCCAACCAACCTTATATCTCCAGTTTTGAAAAGTGCAGAATAATAGAATAACTTCTCCTAGACTGATAGCAAGCATAGTCTCCCTACCTACAAATTGTCCATGTCCCATTTTGACTAAGACTTCATTTTTAACTCACAATTACAGATGAGAAATTTAGCAATCACATTTTGACAAAAAATATGACAAAGATGAAGAATCTAAAAGGAGTTTAACAGAAGCATAGCTATCTATAATAGAGGACTTTATGCTGAAAGCCAAAGGAATTTTAGTTATTTAATAAGTGTCTTTCAAGTAAATAGCCTTTCTGTAGCTGTTTCATATCCAATGCTCTACTAAAGGGCAATACTATATATGTATATATCACACTGCAGGAATATGAGAATATAGAGGTAGAAGGTTGATTCTTTAGATGAGATACAGCAGAAAAGAAATCATTATATAGATAATCCTTGTTCACGATGGATGCAGCAAGTCAATAAGAAACAAAAATCTAGGGTAGCTAAAAAAATTCATCACCAAAATTATTATTTTTGTATAATTTGGCCCAGCAGCTAAAATGAATAAAACTTGAATATAAAAGAATACCTGTTTTCTCTACCCTGTTCCCTTGATTCCCTCACCCTTTCTCTGTCTTTGTCATCCTTATCCCGGCTTCTTTCTCTATCCCGATACTCCCTGTCACGACTTGTCTCTCTGTCTTTGTCATCCAGATCAGTTCGATGCCTATCAGATCTACTTCTGCTTCGCCGTTCCCGCTCAGCCTCACTCCCACGGTCCCTTCTGTGCCTTTCCTGGTCACGATTGCGATCTCTGTCTCTCTCCCTATCTCTTTTCACATCCTTGTCCCCATGGTCTCTCTCCTTGTCTCTCTTCCTATCCTTGTTCTCATGGTCTCTGTCCCTATCCCTCCTCCTATCCCTACTGCCCCCAGAGCTTTTGTCCTTGTCTCCATCTCTGGACTTTGAACCATGACGAGTTAAGCCTCTTTCTCTCTGCCTCTCGCAATCACGAGAATTGTCTCCAGATTTTGAATGCTTGGGATGGAAATCAACAACATCATCATCCTTATCCTTATGCTTTGAACTCCCATTACGCCCTCTCTCTTCGGATTTCACACTTTTGTCCCCACCATTAGCCCTGTGCTTAACTTCAGGGTTTTCAACTGCTTTCTCTAAATACTCATACTCGTCAAAATCCATCGTAACCCTAATAAGCTCCAACAATGTGTTTGGTCAATATCTGCAGAATTAATTAATTAATTAATTAACGATGTGGAATCATTGTGGGTGGGTGATGCTACGATACATAAACTCAATAGGAACCTAATTGGATAAAAAAGTGAATTATCGCAAAATAATAATAAATTACCTTCTGGAGCGAAGCCCTTGCAAGTTGGAAACGTTAGGGTTTGAATGGTCGAATCTGCAAACTGGGCTTCGAACAAACACAGCAGACAAACGCTTTTCAATAGCTACCAGGCTGCGGCGTGTTACCATTTGCCATTATCAAACTTAAAATCTTCTCTCTTCAAATCAAAATCAAAATTTAACGAGGAGACATATTGAAAATCGGCTGGATTCTTCTCTCTAACTCTTATACTCTTTTTTTTACGGCTCTTACACTCATACTTGCTTTACACAAACAAAATCTAATAAAATAATGCATTGACAAAAAAAAATTATAAAAATAGTCATAATATTAATATTACATTAAAAATTAAAATAACAATTGATAAAAATATTAGGGAAAAAAAATAATTCGTATTATATTAAAATATTAATATAAAACTTTTCTGAAATAATTTTTTAAAATCAATATTTATTTCGAGAGGGAGGAAATATGATATTTTTACTAATTAACTAATTATTGTCATCAACAACCAAAAAACAAATTTTGAGCCGTTAAAGAATGGACTTTTGAAAAATCAGTCCAGTGCAGCTCCTACATTTTACAGCCCAACAAGGAAATATTCACACTACCCTTTTCTAAATAATCTTTATTTTTTATGGGATCCCAAAAATGAAGAGGGCCGATACTACACTCTCTAACACATTGTTAAAATTTATTTAAAATTATATAATCATGAGTGAGACTTATTAAATAAGAAATAAAACCTACAAAAGATTGTGATAAATAACTTATTCAAACGAATGTGCCAGAAAACATATTACTAGCATTACCAAACTTTTTATGGACATCTTTTGAACTTACATGCTCTAGCTTTGCCCAAGAGGTACCTCTATGGGTGTTTGGAGATCGGTTAGGTTCAACAAAATTATGTTCTACGCCAATCCAATACCTTCCTTGCTTTTAAGTTTATGTATGTGCTTGGTTTAGAGTTATCACAACACTTTAACAGGAAAGCATGTCTCTTGTTGCGTTGAGTTGAACAAACATTTGAACACATTCAACGAATCAAATATGTGAGTTCCAAACACCCCCATCTCCAAAGATGCCTATGCCTAGACAGTTGACAGTTATATAAAAAAAATAGTTAAAATTTTATTTTCTTATTAATTTATCAAAAGTAATAATTTTGTAAATTGGCCCAAATAAAAATTGAAAATAAAATATTGTTGAAAAATCATAGTGTAAAGATTTTTATGTTATTAATCAAATAAAAATCACCATAAACATAACTTTTAAAATAATTATTACAGAAGTGAAACAATCTTATCATTCATAATATATGATTATTAAACAATGATAGAACCAGGTCGTGCTTAGGAAGGAGGAGCAAAACATATTACCTCGTACATCAAAATTTCCAGTGGTCAGTGGGAAGTTTAAAATTTCCCCGTCTCCACAGTTAAATAAAATAAGACAAACAATAAAAATCGTTTGCTTCCATGCTAAAACTACCAAACAATAGATTTGATGGAAAATCCCCACCAAAACTCTCACTAAATAAATAGACATGTTTCCACAGGTCATCCAAGGTAAATAAATACAGCTGCAAGCCCTGTAGAATGAAGGGTGTCACCCATTCCTTCATATTTCTAAAGAGTATATAATGTGTCATTGCACCACATTTGTCCTTGAAATATATTAGCCCTCCTATGTAGGTCGACTTTGATACAACCCTCCTCTATTTGAGTTGCAAATATCCCTTATTTGCTGACTGTTATTTCTCAAATTTACTGATTCCCTTCCCTGTTCCTATGCAACCCTGCTTTTACACCTTGTGTCTCAGGGCCATTTGGAGTACTAAAAGTGCCATAACTAGAAGGTCTTGGGCTATTGGGAGCACTAGGATGCCTGGTGATACCGTCATTTGGAGCACTAAAATTGCCATAACTAGAAGATCTTGGGGTATTGGGAGCACCAGGATGCATAGGGATACCCTCATTTGGGCTACTAAAATTTCCATAACCAGGTCTAGGAGTATTAGGAGCATTAGGAGGAGGATTCCGGGTATTCTCATGGGAAGGCATTGAGTGTCTTGATCCAGGAAGAGTAAAAGCTTGCCTGTTATTTTCTATTCTTGAATTAACGTTAGCATTTACCGGCTCGTGCCTTGTCCGATTCCAATTCGACGGTGGTGACCTGAATGCATCTCTTGTTCCTGGACCTTGATAGTTCATACCTGCATTATTTGACGTTTGTTGGAATCTGCCTTTTGGGTCTACTCTTTTGTACCTATTCTCAGTCACAGCAGGAGGCACTTGTGCATCAGATTGGACGTTATTCTCACCATGATGATTAGTTCTCCTATACCTGTTTTCGGAAACAGGAGATGCTTCTGGAGCAGCATTTGTTTGATTATTAAGAGAGACAGTCATGTTCACATTGTTGCTAAATACAGACAAGGAACTTTTAGAAAGCTTGTCACCATCAGAAAGCACCTCCTCCTCTGTTTCAAACCCAGATTCAGCATGACTATCGTATTCGATGGAATCACTAGATTTGGCAGTTGATTTCTCCATAGCACCCTCCTGAACGATTGTTGCATTTTGCAATTTTTTCCCACCTTTCTTAGATAGCCCATACTTAATGTGTCTGACAATCATAAATGCATCTTTTTTTCCCATATGTGGTCCACTTTCCACAATACAGACATCTTCCATCTGCAAATAATTTTTTTAATGTATAATGAAGAAGGATTCGTAGAGAAATAGGAGAAAAGGCAAAATAAAAAATCTTAAGATATAGCTCGGACGGAAAAAAAAAACCCAGAATAAAGTAAGAATATCGTACCAGAGCAAGAATAGGAGAAAATAATACTGTCAAGTCCTGATCTTCCTTGCCTGATACCTTGCACTGTTTTAAATACACAAAATAATCATATTTCTGACATGATTCACCAACTATATAGATGACACACAGTAGCCCATAGATGCTGTTGGAAGCTGCAAACTTAAATATTCCTCTCACTAACAAATAGAAAATCTAGGGATAGTGTTTTTTTTAAATATTTTTTTCATTGATTAAATTTTCAAAATGATTTGTCAAAACAAACTGATTACAAGTAATCTGTGTCAATCTAACTAAAGTGCATATCTATATAGATATCAATATATACAAAATTCAACTTCTTTCATTTATAGAAAAATGGTGTGAATCCGAAATAGAAAAAGAAAAGGTTTGAAAGGAACAGTAAAAAATGTACACTGTACAGTGTACAACCCTTTCCTTGGTATTGCAGTAGTTCAATTGGTCAGGGCACCGCTCTGTCAAGGCGAAAGTTGCAGGTTCAAGCCCCATCAATTCATTTTTTATGTGAAAGGGAATAAAATTGATAAACGAAGTCCCTCCTACTTTTTTTCCTTTTTGGTCGAAACCTTTACTTACTTTAATGAAAAAGGAAAAGGAAGGAAAGGAAACCATTAACCAATATCCTAGGAAATGTAATTAACATAATTAACACAGTATTTTCTCGTGATAGAACATAGAGGAAACACAATTACTAACAAGATTGCTCCTGAGACACTGTAGAGACAATATAGATGAAAAAATCTAGTTCAAAACCAAACAGAAAGATATTACCTTCACTCGGTAACCCTTCTCCATTAACTTTTTAATCATATCTGCTTTGTTCTTCAGATCTTTTGCTTCCTGAAAACATCAACAGCAGAAATTTCAATCCATCAATTTTTCCTTTTCTGGGATTAGGAAGTAAAACATGACACTCAGAATACAGACACCATATTTAACCCCAATATATACATGTAAAGACATAATATCTTGCAACATTTCTCCCTACAAATTGAATCTTGAATGGTTAATTGCCTTCACCAGGTCACTTGTTTGAGTCAGGCACTAAAAGCTATAGGCTAGCTCATAGAAAACAAGCACAGTGGCGCTGAAAGTGAACAATATTCAGCTACAGCCTATAAACCATGAAGGTCAGCTTCAGCAGACTAAGGTGATAAAACCTACATCCTAGTTCAATTGCATGTGAAACATCAATATCAAAAGGTTGGTCCAAAACATATATTGGCCTGGCTAAGGTTTGTTTTCAAATTTGGGTAAAATTGATTATGATAGAATTAATTCTGATTCTTGAACCACCATCAACATCAACAGCACATTTAACCCAAGTTAATTGGGGTCGGTGGTAGATGAACCCATGATAAATCGAAAATGAGACAAAGAAAGAGAAAGGGAGAAGGAAAGAAAAAGTGAAAATAAGACAAAAGAGAGAAAAATAAGCTAAAATAAAAGAGAGATGAAAGAATTAAAACAAGGGAACGACTGGTACATAAAACTGCTATTGGGTTAACCCTCCACCAAACTTATAGTTTTTCTCCACTTCGTCCTAAGACATACTGTCTGCCAACCTATATCTCACTCTATTAGATCTTGTTTAACTACCTTTCCCCAAGTAAGTTTCGATCGACCTCTACCTCTCTTCGTGTCGAGCTCCTGGTAACAAACTCTTGTTCTTACGGGAGCATCCAGTGGTCGTCTCATAAGTGTCAAAACCATCTCAATCTATGCTCCCTCGAATTTTCACATACCGGTACCACTGATACCTTTCCGAATATCCTCATTTCTTATCTTATCCATCTTCGTATATCCACACATCCACCTTAACATCCTCATTTCTGCTACCCCTATTTCTTGCTCATGTTGCCTATATGCTGGCCAACATCCCGCTCCATTTAGCATTGCCAGTCTTATAGTTGTTCTATAGAATTTTCTTTTTATCTTAAGGGGAATTTTGCGGTCACACAAAAACCCTGATGCACTCCGTCATTTCATCCACCCTACTCTAATTCTATGATTTACATCCTCATCAATCCCACCACATTTTTGCAACATTGATACCAAGTATCTAAAAACATCTTTCTTGGGTCCCTCTTGACCAAGTAGATGCACTGTGTCTTGATCATCATCTCTTACCCGTGAAAACTCACGTCATATACTCCGTCTTGCTCTTGCTTATCATGAATTTTTTAGACTCCAAAGTGTTTCTCCATAATGTCAATTTCCTATTAACACCATCTTTGATCTCATCAATAAGCACGATATCATCTGCAAAAAGCATACACCACAACACTTTCTCTTAAATATCTTTCGTTAGTTCATTCATCACTAAGGCAAAGAGATAAGGACTAAGAGCTTAACTTTGGTGAACACCTACCGTGATAGGAAAATAACTTAATGTTCCATTACAAGCTTTCACACATGTGGTAGCCCCATCATACATATCATTGATTGCATTAACATGCTTTAATGTTACATTTTTCTTCTTAAGAGTCCACCATAAGACTTCTCTTGGAACTTTATCATATGCTTTCTCAAGATCTATGAACACCATATGTAAGTCTTTCTTCTTTTCTCTATACCCTTCCATTAATTATCTCATCAAGAAGATAGCTTCCATGATACATCTTCCTGGCATAAATCCAAATTGATATATGGAAACCTTGGTCTCCCTCCTTAGGTGATGTTCGATAACTCTCTCCCACAATTTCATAGTATGGCTCATGAACTTGATGACTCTATAGTTTGAACAATTCTGGATATCTCCCTTGTTTTTGTAAATAGGCACAATCATACTTTTCCTCCAAGCATCAGGCATCTTATTTGTTTGAAGAATCCGATTAAAAAAATTAGTCAACCAATTTATTGTCACATCTCCCAAGCCTCTCCACATTTCAATAGGGACGTCATCAGGTCCCAAAACTTTATTATTCTTCATCCTCTTTAAGGCCTCCTTAACTTCATTGTATTAATTCTGCGCACAAATCTTTTATTCAAATCATCAAAAACGTCCTCCAAATCTACCTCACTCTTGTCCTCATTCCCATTAAAAAGTTTGTTAAAATAGTTTAGTCATCTTTCACTTACATCTTCATCCCTTACCAAAAGCTTTTGATTTTCATCTTTGATACATCTAACTTGGGTGAGGTTTTTACTCTTCTTATCCCTCATTTTTTCAAGTTTGTAAATACCTTTCTCCCCATCCTTCCTCCCCAGATTTTTATACAAATTGTCAAAAACTTTGTCTCTAGCTTCTCGCACTGCTTTCTTTGCATTTTTCCTTGCTACTCTAAACTTTTGCAAATTGTTATCATTGGAACATTTATGCAAAGATCTAAAGCATTTCTTCTTCTGTTTAATAGTCTCTTGCACCTTTCCATTCCACCACCATGTTTCCTTAATAAGAACTTTGATTCCTTTGCTTTCACCTAGCACTCTCATTCCCACATTTTGGACACACATAGCCATCTTATTCCATATTTCATTAGCCTCTCCAATAAATTCCCACGGTCCTTCACGCAACATGTTTTCCTTAAACTCTATTTGTTTCTCCTCCTTTAGCTTCCATCATCTTATCCTTGGGTTTTGAACCTTCTTCCTCAAATTAAGAACTTTGTTGAACCTAACCTCTAGAACTACCAACTTATGTTGTGTCGCCACTCATTCTCCAAGATAGACCTTACAGTCAATACATGAATTTCTATCTTCCTGTCTAGCCATAAAGAAATCAATTTGACTACATTTTGGCCACTATAATACGTGATAAAATGAGACTCCTTTTCCGGAAAAAGTGTTCGCTAGCATCAAATCATAGGCTAGTGCAATGTTCAAGACATCTTCTCTAGTCTCATTTCTCGTCCCATAGCCAAAACCACCATGAATTCTATCAAAACCTCCATTGTGTTTACCAACATACCTATTTAGGTCTCCTCTTAGAAAAATCTTCTCCTCTCATGGGATCCCTCTCAGAATCTCCTCCAAGTCTTCCCAAAATTGTTTCTTTTCATCTGATCGTAGTCCATCTTGGGGTGCATACACACTAAGGAAATTTAGAAATAGATCCCGCACTACAAGCTTAATCATCATAATCTTGTCGTCTTTCCTTTTGACATCAACGACTTTATCTCTGAAACTTCTATCGATCATAATTTCAACCCCATTGTGACTCTTGGTTGTACCTGTATACCACAACTTGAAACCAGTGCCCTCCACTTCCTTGGCCTTTTCTCCAACCCACTTAGTTTCTTGCAAGCAAACAATATTCACTTTCCTTCTGACAAAAACATTTGTTAACTCCCTCAGTTTACCCGTTAATGTTCCTACATTCCAGCTTCCCAAATTCATTCTAAACCCCTGGGCAGTGTTTGCCCGCCACGCTCGCCCATCTGCATGTTGGGACCCTTGCCTTTTTGTCACCAAATCCGGATGAAGACATAGCGCCTTGCCTTTTGACATGGATCCTAGCTCACTTATCACTACATCTCGGGATCGATGTAGCGCCTTGCCTTGTGGCAAGGACCCTAGCTCATTTTTCGATACACCCAGGGCCCAATATAACACGTCGCTATGAAGGGTATGCCCCAACGAAATATCATAAAGGTTCGTCCCATAAAAATAGTTGATTTTTTTACGGCCGATTCGCAACCCCTGACGCCAACCCTCCTCCTTTATCTTGGCTTGGGATAGGCCATGCATGCACACACATAGGCGGAGTTTAATTCTAATTCTTGAACCATTAAACATAATTGAGATGTGTACTCAAATTAATCTGTGTCAGATTTATATCAGGACGTGTGTTTTTAATTGGAAAATGTGAAAATTGATGTTCCAATGCCAAAACAAACAAGGGCTTCCAGCTCACAATCGGAAACCTATTAAAAACTACATGATACTAGACTTATAAACAGAAGTTTGTTAAAATATTTAAAGGATATGGAAAAATAAAAGGAAGCAGAGAAAGAAAACTTACAGTTTTTTCAGAAAACCGCACTTCCTTAACATCCTTTCGCAGTGTCATCTCAGCCTGCATTTGTCAGAAAACTGATTAAGAACTACATTACATCTAATGATCTAAGGATTAAAGATTTGTCTTTGATAGTTCACTACACATGCCATAATAGCATAATGACTATAAAAGGGCAACTTGGCGCAGAAGACTCCCAGCCAGCTAGGTTTGGGGAGGATAAATGTAGACAGTCAGAGTCTTATCCAAGAAATCGAAGAGACTGTTTCCAGGACTTTAACCTGTGTGACTTCTGGACAAAAGGCGACAACCTTAGTATTGCCATTAGGCTTGCTCTCATTAAATGTTAAGCAGTCATTTATATTGGGCTTAAGTCAGCAAGCACTAATTACCGTTGCACTGGCACCAACCAATGACCATAAGTAATTAAATGTAAAGCTTTCGTTAATAAATGGCATATGTTTTAACTTTTCAAAGTACACATGCTATTCAGTTTTTTTGTAGTTTCAGTACTGAAAATGCAAAGCTTCACTTCTAATTCCTAGCTATTTGATGAAGTATACTAACACTATAAATAGTTTCATTTTAAACCATTATTGCTATAAGAAAGCTTGCTGCATCATAATTATTATTTGTAATAATGAGAGGAAAGCACAAATTTCACCAGCCTATTCTTTTAGTTATGTGCCAAACAATTTTTTCTGTTCTTTGATTTTCCAGAAAGTCTCTCAATGATCAAAATTTCAGTTAGATGCTATGAGATCTGGCGAATATACTGCAAGCAATCTGATTCTTTTGATCATGCATATTATACAGGCCTAGACCAATCAGAATCAAATTCTTTCAAAGTTAGCAGCCACATGATAGCTTACTCCAACAGAAACATACAACTTGCTGATGGTTAAGTTAAAGCCATTCTTAGCAAGTTGATCTTGACTTAAAAAGATGAAAAATAAGTATGCACTTGTAATTTGTACAGTATGTGGTCATTTAGGAGCTTTTGATAACCATAATACCCATTTAAATTCCATCTTACATTCTTACTTTTATGTACTCATATCCAATTATGTTGCCAACATATATAGCATATAATATGGCCCATGTATTCTAACAGGCAAAAAGCATGTGCAATCCCAGTGCTTTGCTAATAAAGATTCATGTGTTTGAACATTTGAACATGTCACTGTCAAATTAAAATGAGTAGGATAAAAAATTTATCAAAAGCAATTAAAGAAATTTCACAAGCAACTTCCATAGCATACTGTACCTTGCTTTTAGCACGCTCCTTTTCCCTTTCTTGCCGCTTATACATTTGCTTGTGGAAGTCCATAATTTTACAGACAGGTGGCTTAGCATTTTTATCAACCTGTAACAACCAAATCCTCATATAACAAATGTAACAAGAGATGGGAAGCACCCTAATGTGCTTAACCCAACATCCCAACCTTCTTCACATATTCCAAAGCAAATTTAATGCTTTACAGTTTGACAAATATATGTTATATATCATTAGCCACAATATATGCAAAATATTAAGGATATGATGTTCGTTATGATGAAAATGATCACTACATAACGTTAGACACACACTCATTTGTTTTTACCCCAAGTTATGGTTAAAACTTTGGGTGTGTTTGGTTGGATGGAAATAGAAGGGAGAGGGTGGAAATAAGGGTGATGGAAATGTTGTTTGTTGGGTATCATAGAAATAGAGTGAAAATAGGGTGGGGCCCATTAGTTATTTCCACTCTATTTCTCCCCAAATTCAATTCACCTCTATCTCTTTCCTTATGTCTTTCCTGTTTCTCTTCAACCAAACATTTTTTATCTCCAATTTATTTTCTCAGCTATTTCCATTCATTTTCTCTATTTTCATTCACCCTATTTCTTTCCTACCTACCAAATCCAGACCCATCATAACAGAATGACTTGAAATATTCAAAGAATGCAAAAATAAATAAATAATTCGGTAAATGATGAATTTACTTGAAATTATGTAATCTATTTTAACTCAGCATCTCTATTTTGCAGGTATCTCTTTAAAAAATCTTCAGAAATTTAATATAAGAAAGTCTTAAAAGAATGTCTCATTTAATTTAACATGGGAATAGACTTAAGAAATCTCATTTACCTCGACTAAATCAAGTTTAAGCATCTTGGCACGCTCCAATGCTTCAAACCTTGGCACTATTGAATGATGCCCTGCATGAACTCGTACATTTAATGGGAAATTTAAAGCTCAAGAAAAACTTCCCATGCATTTATACGGTAAATAACACACAGCTGATCTTCCAAGTCCATATATTAATTAATATTAATATGGTTCAAATTTACATGTGTTTCTTTGAGTGGCTTCAAGTTGCTCACGCCTAAGCAAGGCCCCAGACTAAATTGCAGTTTATCTTAGTTACATTGGTTTAAGCAGGAGAAAACAATTATCTGATAATAATGAGCAAGTGTAATATGGTTATCACAAAAATAATAGCTTTAAGTTCTAGCAGTTTTCCACAATAACACTCCACAGTTTAAACACTTAGGAGACTAATGAGTTAATACTAAATAGACTTATGCAATGCCACCAATCAGGATTAAACCATAAGTTTAATACTATGCAGTATGCACCATCAGTTTAAAAATTTTACATTGTCAACCAATCAGAAAATCGTGGATATGCCTATTAAGGTAGTTATTATAAAAATCAACAAACGTACCATACATGACAGGTGGTGATTGTGATTGAATGACCCAATAAAAATCCTCTATACTATCGGTGCATGTACTATTTTACTATTAAAAAATTAGAAAAGTAAACAACCAAACCAGCCTCAATTCAAATGTGTAATAGGTTTACCATCATCCACCACAAGCCTGACATATGGAGCTTTGATTTTCTCATTCAACCGTAGCTCACCTGAATCCTCCTCATTCTTGTGCTTTACCTGATACTGAAAAAACCCCACAAAGTATCATCAAATTCAAAAGAGTACCACTTTAACCACCAAGGCCAACCCCACAACATATGATCCATTACTAAGCAACCCATTTCAAAATACAGAGCAAAGGCAACAACTTTGATAGTCTCAGCCAGTAAAAGTTTGAAAAATTACCTGAAGAGGTGCGGCGAAGAACCTCACGGTATTGAAAACACTTGTGGGTCTGCCATGAAACACCGAAATCTGATGCGGAATGTCCACTGGGAAGGGTTTGGGGGTGGAAGCATGCGGAAGGTGAATGTAACATCGTTGGAATTGGATGCACAGGGTTTTGAGGTTGAGGTTTCGGATTCGGTGCCAAAACGCCATGACCTCACCAAATCAAACGGTTAGATTAACTGTAACTGAGGTCGGTGTTTGTAAGTTTGTTTAGCACGAAAAGAAGGAGAAACAAGACCACCTCAAAGTGTTATGCCATAGTCGCGTGGGTTCTCTGAACCCAAACCTTTTTACTTGGGTTTAGGTTATTACACCAGTATATTTCTAATATATTTAATATATCTTTTTTATTTTCAAGTTTACCTTTTTACAAATTGGATGGCCGATCCATATAACTCATGCATCGACTTTTGACAAGCGTACCAATTGTCGTTGTAAGTTACAAAATTTATAAAAGTTCGTCTCTATAGGGACTTGATTTTTACTCAGTTAATTCAAATAAAGCTTAACAGTTTAATAGTTTATGTAGTGAGTGTGAATGGAGTTTCATGTAGTTGCGGATTAACAGAAATGATGAAAATTTAGAAGAAACGGAAATAATAAACTTAATACAGAAGATTACGAAAAGTTACGAAAGATTATGAAAACTAGTAACACGAATTTGTTTAATTTAAGAACGTAGGATTGAATTTCATCGTTCATACCCTTAGTATTCAATTAATATTACCATGCATAAGTTATTTTCTTTTATTATTGATGCACATATAAAATCATCCCAAATCGATCCCTCGTATTTGAGAATCCTAAGAATATTTATCAAATATCGATCCCTCGCACATGAAATAAATATCCCAGCCTTACGATTATATTCGCGTGCTTATTTGCAATCTAAACGTTATGCTCTATGTCTAGCAACGTAACGTAAAGAGTAAATTTATTCAATTCATACCCTAAGATTACTTTCCAGTCTCACTTTGGGTTTTAAGTTCGTGATACTAGTGATCAAGTAGGATCAAGCGTTAAGTGCAGAATAAATTTACCAATAATAAATAGAAAAGACTTATGCATCAATAAATATCAAAAGAAATACTGTAAGGGTAAGAAGATTACATCCAATCCTTTGAGAAAAGCTAGCCGAGCATGGGCAGAACCTCCTTAGAAAAATAGGTGAAAGGATTCATCACCGCTTTCCGTTTCGGCAGAGTTTCCACACTATTTTTCCCTCACTTACTAACCTAAACTCTCCACTAACAAAGATTTAAAGAAGCAAGCTTAGGAAAAGCTTAGAACAAGAGAGAGAAGACAGATTTTGCTTTGCAAAAATTGTGTTTTTCCTTTGGGGGGTGCATGGCTATTTATAGGAGTGGATCTGTACGAGTTCACTCGCCCAGGCGACCAATTTATGCATGTTTTACTCGCCTGGGCGAGTTAAGGCCCAAGTTGCACGTCCAAGTGGCTTTGCAAGTGGCCCATTTGCTGTGTAGCTCGCCCAGGCGACCAGAATGCACTATGTTTACTCGCCTGGGCGAGTTAAATGCACCTCCAGAAGTTTCTTTTGGGCTGGTTTGCTTGCTGCACCTCCCAGATTTGCTTCTTTTAGTCATTTTTGCTTGCTTTAAATTTACGGAAGCTCCGGAATTACACGAACGCTAGCAAAATAAAAAGGAAAGTTGAATGAATCTTTGAGAAACATAAATGCTAAGTGCTCAACATAAATTAACTAGATTAGGGCAAATTTTGATAGATATTCTTAGTTAAAACACAAGATAAGTGCTTCAAATGTAATCCGAATTTCACTAAGATATGACACTTATCAACTCCCCCCAACCTAGAATCTTGCTTGTCCTCAAGCAAGAGTAAAATTATTTGGAAACATGTTTTATAAAGAATCAACTTCAAAAAATGATCAGAACATATTTTCAAATGGTTAACCTCAAGAATTTGAAACCGAAAGATGAAATTCACATATCCAAAATGAGATTAAGATCAATTTACATTTCCTTTATAAAAAAAATATCAGAGGAAACATATGATTTGTTTTGCACAAAGGAAAACCTTCTCAAGTGTTTAATTCTTTCACAGGTAAGTGTCTCATCTCAATTCCTATACTGATATTTTATAGATTGATTTTGCAATTCATTTCCTATCAAATCATAGTGCATAATCAACAAAGATCATTAGGGCTTTTATGGCTGGGCTTTTGGTTAAAAAAGAAATCTTGGTTTTTCTGGATATTCAAAGAACCTTTGGAATAGGAGAGCATATATAGATAAAACAGTGAAATTTTTACTTCCTATGTCTTCCTTTTCTTCCAAGATTTCTATCAATCTTTTTATTCACCCAACTTTGTACAACACTTTAAAAAACACAAGGAATTTGTTTCCTTTTCTTTTTCTTTTTCTTTCATTTATTTTCCTTCTTTTCTTTTACATGAAATGCATATAACCATATTTAGAAATCTTTTTCATAGCATGAAGTACCCAAAGGAAGTTTCCCATCAACAAATTATTTCCCTTTTTGCTCTCCTATCCTTAGGTAAGGTAGGGAATTCCTATCCTAGGTTAGGGTTTCAACAAGAAATTAACTGTTTGGCTCAAAAAGGGTTGCAAATGGTAAATCATTATATTCATGTTGGGATAGCTTTTTGGTCAGTGGCTTAAAAAGTTATTCAAAAAGAAAGAAGGCCTAAATCATGTCCATGCATCATATGTTATGACAATTAGAAATTCATGCAAAATCAATTACAAATCATATCAGTGCGGACACTCAATGTAATTTATGTGGTGGCATACACTCACTAGGTTTAAGGTCTGTTTTCATGTTCAAATCAAATCAATGTTTTGAAAGATGTTATTTATTAATTCCATGTAAAAATATCTTACATTCATTTTGATATTTGAAAAGCCATTCATTTATTTTTCATTCTCAAAGTTTCCAAAATCATTTTGTGGTGTTCTGATCCAAAAAACAAGTTTCAAAACATTATATCTGTTGATTCTTTTCAAAACATGTTATATCAGTTAAGCCCCAAAAAGATTTATACAACTATGTTAACAAAACACCTCTGTGTACAATACCAAAAAGAATTATAAAAGCACACAACTATTTAAGCAAACACAGTAACTAAATAAACAAAGTACTGAATTTAAACTACAAAGCAGTAAAGAAATTTAAAACAATGTCACTGATTTTTT
>PYAF01004164.1:872923-891057 GCA_007407185.1 Glycine tomentella | reverse complement strand
CTTTCTGACTTGTTGACTGCGTAGTTTGCTACAGGTGGTAGCGAACTACGTGGACCATTGCGCTGCCGCCACGTCAGCAACCGTACATCGCTTCTGGGCCTAGCGAACTTGTCCGCGTGGCAGTTTGGTATTTATTTTGGATCGTGTGGCATTTAGGTATTATTTTTTTCAAAATGTGGCAGACTGGTCATTGTCTCCATTTAATTCTATACGTTAGGTAAAGGGGCATATCTGCTGCTGGTTCTGCCATTTTTTCTCTTCCTTTCACTATCACTTCTGCTATCCATCCATGCGCCATGCCATCACAATGCTGACAAATTAATAGCATAATAATATTAATTAGTGAGAAAGAAAAAAGATAGACGAGTATATATATGTATATTATATGTATTTGAACATACATTTTCTGGGGAAGGTTTATTTTGCTGCATCTTTTGAATTGTGACTAGGTTGCTACTAGCTAGCTACTTAATTCCTGTGAGCTTATTTTGTCTAATTAATTGAAAGCCAAAAAAAGGAAGCTAGTTTGTTGGAAGGGACGTGCAGTGTAGTGTGACATTAATTTTAAAATAATTGTGCACATCACGGTAGGTAATACCTTAATAACAAACATAGAGTTGTTGGACCATACGTAAATTCGTGTGAATAATTTTGAATCAGTATTGTGATCAGAATATATGAATCTTTACCGTTCTATTTGGTGCAAGAGGAAGACAAATAAGATGTATGAAAATAGGGATAGTCTAACCCTATGTTTGATTGGATAGAAGAAAAATTAAAAAGAAAGAAAAATTTTAAAATTTGAATTAGAAAAAAAATAGGAGGAAAAAATTTAAAAATTTTTATTAAAAAATAATTTTTCTTTCATTTTCCTTTCAAACAAATAAAAAAAAATATTTTGTTAATTATATTTTTTTTCTTTCTATTTTCTTTCCTTCCGTTTTCTCTTCTATCAAACAAATCCTAAAAAGAATTTCAAGTAAAAATAAGATTAAATAATATCATCATGTCACCCAATAAAATTAGAATAATTATACTATAAGATGGACCTACTTTTTCAGTTTTTTTATACACAATTTTTACTAATTTTATACTCTTCCTATTATTTTTTGCAAATTACATATCTCCCCAATAGATATAACTTTTAGCTTCTGTGGGATGTTTCTTTTGGCATGATTATAAGTTTAAATAACCTTTCTCCTTCTTCTGCAAAAGAATGAAACAAATTTAATCCAATAGATGCTAAGTTATACATGAATGCAGCTAATTGTCATTGTTGCAAAATATCTATATTGTCGATCAACGAATAGTAGTACAGCAGTAGTTTCGTTTTTTTTTTTTTTCTGCAATTGAAATTTCATTAACTGCACAAAAAATGCTAAAAAATATTACAAGTGAATTGTCCATCGACCAAAGTATGAACGTGTACAAATCCCCCCAAAAAATCGACTGTGTCATGTGGTATTTTGTTCTATACCCATCGAAGACAACAAAAGTATCCCACACCCACATATAAGTACTCGAATATTGGCAGCAGTAGTTTAATTTCGGTATTAGGATACCTATGATCAATTTACTTAATATTCCTTACTTTTGCAATTGCATTACCATGGATCAATAAGAGCAATCCAATTTAATACAGTTTTGCTTAAAACCCTAAATCTAAAAGTGGATAGAATTTAAAATTAGTAAAAATTAATATAAGGAATATATTATTATTCAGAATTTTGTGTATAAAAAATCTAATTAAGTGTGTTTAACTTTTAATACAGTTGTTTTAATTTTATTGGAGCATAGGATGGGGTTGTTTACGCTCAATTTTACTTGGATTAGTTTGACAAATCCTACGAGGATAAGGAAGAAAATGGTTAGTGAAAATTAGGGTAAATTTTAATGGTTTTCAGTTTGAGAGAAATAGAAAAAAAAATGTAAATATACTTTTTTCAAAATAATCGGTTGTTTGTAATATTTCATTCCTTCTTTATATACACTAACAAACAATTATGTAAAAATACATGATTATTTTGAGTGCAAAACATTAGTATTATTAAAAATCTACTTATATAATGAGTAGGAAAATAAATAAAAAGACGTGAAGAAATACATATTTTTTTTCTCCTCTTCCTATAATTTATAGTTTGTAGTTAATTTCTAGACAGTCGAACAAGAGAGATTATTGTTCTCTTCTTTACTGCTCCTTCTACTTCCATTTTCACACGTCAACAAACACACCATAAGAGTAAAAATATTATTACTGTAATACCATTATTGTATAAGTCCTCATCAATTTGTTCAACATGCAGATGCACATATCTATTTGTTTGAATTTATCAATACTTATATATAAAAATTTATCCATCAATTTAATTATATAAGTTATGACTTTTATCACATAATTAAATTTTGACTCTACCATTTAGTAACAATTTATACATTTTTTCAATTATACTTTCAATGATTATTAAATTTTTAAGATTATTATTACCTCTGCCTTTAAATATAATATTTTTTTAAAAATTATTTGTCTCTTTTTATAAAAAAAATTTAATTGTTTTTTGCATTAATTATTCTTTTTAATACAATTATATATTATTACAAACAAATAAAAAATAGATAATCATATATAAAGTTCATTAATATGTAGTAGTACGTATATCATTTATTTGATATTATAAATTTTCCAAATAAACAATTAATGTCAAGTAAGTATTTAACATATATTTTTATATATATGAATCAAATATACTGTCACGAGGCTTACAATATTCATACACACTCTACTAAATCAACTAAACTAAACCTGCTCATAGTATTTAACATATTAAACATGTTATTCAATATTCCAAAAAAATTATTATATTCACTAAAATATGATAATCTAAATAAACTCTAAATGATTAATATTATTATAGTTCAATCTGTTTGAACTACACACGGCACGGATGGCAAAACAGTTTCTTTCAATTCATCTAAGATTTCTTCTTTTATTTTTGTTTATATATTTAATATTTTATCACTTTCAATTCATCATCTTTTTAATCTTTATTTTTAAATTATATTTCAACATTTTAAAAAAAAATCAATACACGGATAGCAAAAACAATTATTATATTATATTCTATTCACTAAATTATGATAATCTAAATAAACTCTAAATGATCAATACTATTATTAGATCAATATTTACTTGAACTACACACAGATAGCAAAAACAATTTCTTTCCATCATCGAAGATACTCTTTCTTTTTATATGTATATTCAATATTTTATTTCTTTTAATCTATAATCTTTTATCTTTTTTTTATTATATTTCATTATTTTTCAAAAAATATCTTTAGTTGGTAATTTATTTATACCTAAGACATAATTTATTTATTCAGATATATTTATTCAATATAAATTATATAATTATAATATAATTTATATATTTGAGAATATTTATTTGATATGGATTTAAATTATAAAAATAGTCTATCTAAAACAATTATAAAAAATAAACATTTTATGTAACCACATAGGGTCTTTTGTTTTTCGGTAAATTCTCAAAGTTTTCCAAGTTTCAATCATTTGGTTCAGTAGATTAAGTTTCAATCATTTGGTTTAGCTATAAGATTAATCTTGATTCAGAACTTAGTTACAATCAAAGCTTCACTTCCCTCTCCAATAATGTATTATGTAAAAAATCGAATCAAATCCTTCCTATAAATTTAATATTGTATTGCCAACTTAGTTACACTTTCATTGAATTTAGTTAAAATTCTATACAAGAGACAAACTAAAATTCTATGTTTTAGTAAAGTTTTTTTTTTAGAAAATTTTCAATATAGTTAAAACAAGTGCTTGTGACATAAATTTTTATAACAGAAACAGTGATTGTGACATAATTTTTATTACATAATAACTTAGGCCGTTTGTTTCACATACTATTTTTATTTATTTATAGAATATAATATGTGAGTGTTAATTTCTGGGTATTTAAAAAATGTATTTGATCAATTATTAAAAGTTGTTGAATTTTTTTTTTATATTTTCAACAATAATTAAAATATATGCTTGGTTGAATTATTTTATTATGGGGAACGTCTGAAGGTATCAAGCAGTGGGTAGTAAGAAGGGTGTGTATCTGAATTTTGACTTACAAAGATTAATTCATATCACATGGGAATAAATTTTATCTACCTTTTTTTGAATAAATATTGAATGAAGGTGGAATTATAAATTTCTTGAGAAAAATATTTCTGATAATAATTTTTTTATTACCTCAAAAGAAACGTGAGATAAAATTTCCACTCCTATATTCTCAAAAATAAATGAATAGTTCTAAAAACAACCCTAACTTATATTATATGTGCATTTACTTGTGCCTCTATAAACTTTGAAAGAGAATGGGAGGTATTTTTCTACAATAGAATATATCTCTCTATATTTTATATAAAATTACATTCGGTTTGTTTGATTCATGCTCATTGCGCAAGTTATATAAAATGATGAGGAATCATCATGTCTGATCTTTTTTTGCTGACTTTTTTTGTATATTATTCCAATAATAATTTTATGTACCATTCCCTGTAATGTAGATTAATGATTAAGAATCTCGCGGGAAATCCGCCTGCAAATCTTTTTAAAAACATGACTTAAAGGATAGTATCTTTCTCATACGTCAAATTCTTCATAGCCTGATTAGTTATTTGGCGTTCTTATAATAATTTTGGTAACTATTTAAGGGTTCAAGTTTAAGCATGTTGTGGGATACATATGTCAACAAAGATTCGTTTATTTGATTAATACTTTTTGTAAACCCTTTCTTACCTAGTCAGTTCACCCAAACAATTGAACAATAGAAGGACTGAAGTTCATCTTTCATAATTAATTTCAGTGTTTTTTTTTTTTTTGATCATATCCAAAAATTATTTATTGTCTTTTTTTATTTGTCATTGAACTGAAGTATTGATTTTAGTGTTAAAGCTCTAAATAGTATATTGATAATAGATAAAAAAAATATAGTACCAAAAATATTTAATTAAATTAATTTTCATAAACATTTACAATTCTTATAAGAGCAATATAATTATAACACATAATACTTCCGTATATTTAAAGAACGACCTGTAGAATTATTGTGTTCTCCTTTTACTGGTTAAAAAAAAGATTAATTATAATTTTAGTTCATTTTTTATTTTTCTTCGTGGTTTTAATCTTTTTATTTTTTTATGATCTGGGTCTTCTTATTTTAAAAATCTATAATTTTACTTTTATTTTCAAGTTTACATATATTTTATTTGGTTATGGTTCGATTGAACCTTATTAAGGTACATAAAAATTTAATTAAAGTGTAAAATATAAAAAATATTATATATCAAAATATTATAAATATATAAAATAATATTTTTAATATATTTTATTTATAATAAATATAATATTTTAATAGTCAACATACAGTATCTCTTCATATAGATAAAGATAGAACAATGATGTACGCTATTTTAAGTTGGAAAGTCAGTCGCTAATTTTCATACAGACTTCCATCGCTATTTTAAGTTGGAAATTCAGTCGCTAATTTTTTCTGGCACTTTCATTTATTGACCAAATTCCTTTTCTTTCGCTGAATTCGTCGCTGTTAGCAACTGATACGTTTCGGTCGCTATCTTGCAATTTTCTAGTGACGAGGTAAAGAAGATAAATTCTATCTTATTTTGTTGCTTCTTAAACTAACTTTTTATCGGTAATAAAAACATATTGTACTAATAATATAAGACTATCATATATTGACATACTAAACAATTATTACAGTAAATTAAATATGGTAGTTATCATCTTTTGATAACTTTATTTTATAAAAAAAATAACTTTGTAAAATTTTTGTAGACCGAGAATAAATAAAAATTATACTGAATATTTTAATGTATAAATGTCATTGCTCAACCCATTATCAACCTTTTCCATATATGTCATAAGTACAATATAATACAAAACCTTTAATATATTGTTTGATGTGGGTAATCACACCAAAAAATCAAAAACAACTAATAAAAGATGGTTTAATTAGGAAGGAATGAATTTATATTCCACAAGAATGTGTGTTTAATTTGTGCTGTTAGTGTAAGGATCTTGTTGATGAGTAGTCTATAAGTACATGTGTAAAGGCTCATTAAATTTTGAGACCTGTATCATCTTGATGAATCTTTAAAATTCAACTAACCTATTTTTTTTTCTCAGCATGAAAAATCAAAGCATTTAAGATTTTTTTTAATGCTTAAAGCTTTGCATAAGTAAGATATCTCATGTGATCCTCGTTGATGAAGGACCTATAAGTTCCACTAAATTTGGATATGAAAAGATTTTTTTGTTTCACTTCAATAAGCACGGGTGGCGGTGATGGATTATGCCCGCATCTCGTGGCTAGATTAATTACAGTGCACTGTATACCTAATACTCATTATATTCCCTATCATGATCAAAGTTTAAATTAAATAGCAGCTAGTATCCAAAAAAAAATAAAAATTAAATAGAAGCTACTTCATGCAACTGGAGACTCGATACATGACTAAGTTTATAAACTAATATGGCCATTAATGAACTTCATTCAATTTCATAAACCCTCCTGTACATGCTACAAAGTTCATGTATGGTTAGACAATTTACAAGTTAACTATCTTTTCAAAATTGAGCTAGCTAGCTTTGGATTTTTCCTTTTCTGCATATTTTTAGATTATTTTATATAAATATTTCAAGTACCACTATGGTCGGCGTTTGAATAATAACCATGAGATCACATGTTTTTAACTTTAATTAGTGTGACTGTTGTAAAAAATAAAAAAATTCTAGTGTTTGTATAAGTTATTATTAAAATTTTAAAATAATAACGAATATAAATTGATCGAGAGAATTAATTTAAAATGGGTTATTGCGTTTATAAAGAAAAGATTTGGATGATGTAAATAAACTACTTAAACATTTAAAAAGATAAAGACCTTTCAAAATATTGTTTTCAAACATATATAAGAAAAACTGACACTGTTTAGGACTGGTAGCGTTGTTGTGCTTCATAGTATTTATACTTATCCGTACCTGAAGGTATTGTTGTCAATGCTTTTGAAAAATAAAGTCAAAATGTTTGATTTAGAAACAATTACTATTCACAATTTCCTTTTTACATTTAAGAATTTAAGAGTATCTTTAGTGTAAAATTTTGAGCAAATATCTTGAATTCAAGATTTAATATTTACTAGATCTCCCAATAAAAGAGTTGAAGGGATCTTCAACATGGAAAATGAGTTCTTGTAGAAGTTCTCTCAAGATCGGTATATTGTTCTAAAAAGAATAATTTTTTTTTTCTTTTTTTTCAATCCCGATCTTAAAATGAGATCTACCATTAAAAAAAAATAAAAAAATCTTTAATACTATATAATATTATAGGATCCATCAAAAAATAATTTAAAATCTCTATTTAAGATCTACCACTAAATATTCGATAATGTCTTGTTTTGTTATGTTCTCCTTCCTCATTTGGAATTAAGTCTTTGACTTTATTAGAAACTGTTGCCAGTTTGGCTTCTTCATTCACCTAAAAACATGAGAGTCTCTTTCCTGAACTATTCATGTAATAAATCATAGGTCCCTACATATAATTGAGGTGAGCGTGGTAAATATATCTCTTTACTTGAACTATTTTTTTATATTTTACTATATTTTTTATTTTTATGAGTCAAATTTAATTATAAATATTTAGTGAATAAATAAGATTCACTAAAAAAATACACGAAGACAAATTGTCTCTATTGACCTAAGATCCTAAATCTACCACGGTAAGAAATCAATTATTCTTGTAGTATTAATAATAAAAAAACAAAAGAAAGGACAGTCATTCTAATACATGGTCGAATAATCAAAGAAACTCGCAAAGTATAAATTAGAAGTATATTTTATTTTTGACTTCTTGTTAATCTGTACAGTACATATTTTGTTAGGCTTTGATTTTTTCGCAACTCTTCTTTTACATTCTCTCTCTCTCTCTCTCTCTATTTTTTAAAATATTTTTTTGTTACAAGAAATTAAAAATAAATTTTTAAACATGTAATCTAATATATATATATATATATATATATATATAATATTTTCATGATATTTAAATAAAATCTAATAATTTTTGTTCAATATTTTTTATTTTATTTTATTTTATGTATTTGTGTGATAATTTTTTATCTTCAATAGAAGTATAAGCCGGTTGAATTGAATTTTGTTTATAACAGGAATTTAAAATCGTTTTATAAGTCTTATATTATCATCTCTATATGAGGACAGATAATATGAAAATGAAAATAATTAATTTCAGTCGTTAAATTAAAATAAAATAATAATATTAAAATATTTTAAATTTCAATTTCAATTTCAATTTCAATTTAACTATAAAATCTTTATAAATATATTAAAATTTATAAAGATTTTATAGTTAAATTAAATTTTCATTTTAATTTATGATATTTTGCTTTTAACCTTTTATTTTAATCTAATAGTTGATATTAATTATTTTTATTTTATAAGATAATTATTTTCATATGATAAGTCCTTTCACTTTTTATATATATATATTTTAATTGTGTTAAATATATTGTACAAACTCACGTACAACGTAGAAATAATGAAAACAACTTAAGTAAAAACCACGCAGAGGATCTGAACCCCGACGACGAAGATTATAAATAAAGATCACAGAGAACATGAATATCCACAGAAAGGTGAAAAAATGTCACTGTATGTTCTACTTCTATATATATATATGGGAGAAACTGGCATTCCTGGAGTCGAGAGACACTTAACATTCTGCTTTGGGCTCATCTCTGAGTATTACCGTAGAAAAATCAAGGAATCACGTGTATTAGGGAATAAATAAAATATAATTGTGATTATGATAATTATTATTGTTAAGACAAACCTGTAGGAGTATGCCTACTCATGTCGCATGTGATATTACAAGACTGTTTTTATAAAGTTAAATATGTAAAATAGACCATTTCTTATTCATCACGTGTTGCAAATTTCCTTTTTAACAAAAATTCATTGTATGCATATTATTGAGAAAAATTCGTGCATCTCATCTATCGAAGAAAGTGCCAAAATACAAATTGGAGGACAAATTTCACTCTGTGTTAGTTTGTAGTGTTTAGTAAAACCTAAATCTAAAATATAAGATGATATAAAATATAAGGAGAAACTTTTCAAGAGGTCATCCGTCCTAGAATTGCTTCAAGTCAAGCACGTTTAAATGTGGAGTTATTAAGTTATGAGTTATCGAAAAGTAGATACACCTTATTGATATAGATAATACTTATTATTTCATTTTAAATTATCCTCAACTATACAGTCTCATACATACACAGTCTCTGGATCTCTCTCGTTCCGGTGTGTATTCGATTCATTCATATACTCCTCCCACTGGAAACCTGCTAGGAGCCGCTCCTTGTCCGTGCCTCATTGCACCGACGATCACTCCTCGCTCTCATCAGCGTCCGGGATATTACATCGAACCTTATAGTCACACCTATCTACTTAAATAACCTAGCCAAACATCACTGTATAATAACCCACACCAAGTGGTTAGTATAAACAAAACATATCTGATTATGAAAAAATAGTTGTATAATGTATATATGCAAAACTGGTTATATAATCAGTTATGGATATATAACAGGCTTTAGAAATAAATAAAAAAGATTCTTTATACTTAGTATATTTTTACAATCGATTTTATGCCTTAACAATTGTGTCATGTTTAATTAAAATTGATTTAGAAGGTTAAAAATTGCTTTCTAAAAGCCAAATTTAATTACTAATTTTAGATATATAATTGTTTTTATTACTGGTTTGGTTTGATTATAATAACCACTTGCCACATGTGATTATTTTTTTAATTATTTCTAATTAATCAATTGAAATTTTTTATAATCAATTATTATTATCACTAGTAAATGTGAAGGGTGTAAGTAACAAAAATAAAATAAAATCAAGTCTCATTGACCAAGATAATAGAAAACAATTCTTATCTTATAAGTTAACTTCTAGAATTGAGATAGTTTTAAACCTAAAATAATATAAGACACATCCTTTCTCTTATTTTCCATTTACAGAAACTCTTTTTAACTTTTTAATTTATGATAAACCATATATGATGTAAAAAAAGAAGAAGAGATAAAACCATATATTTATATGAGTGAGAACATTTTTGTTTTTTTACTTATTTTTATTGAATTTTCTTTGATATTAATTACTTGGTTACTTTAATTTATTCTTTTACACTTTAGTTGGTAGGTGTAAAATAAATGAAAAAAAAAAAAAGAGGATAAAATGGAAATAGAAGTAATATTAAAAAAAAGCAAGTTATTTGGTTGAAATGAAAAAGTAATGAGTTAAGGGCCTGTTTGGATGTTAGCTTCTCTAGAAGTACTTCTAAAAGATAAAAGTAAGGAGAAAAAAATGAAATTAGCTTTTCCATAAGTAAAAATAAGCTCTTTATTAGCTAATTTGTAGATGTCATCTCATCTTTTAGAGAAGCTACATTGGTGAGCTTCTACAAATTAACTAATGGAGAACTTATTTTTACTTATGGAGAAGCTCATTTCATCTTTTTACTCTTATTTTCTTTTTCTAGAAGTACTTCTAGAGAAGTTTACCCAAACAGGCCCTAAAACAAAAAAGTTTGAGGGGAGGAATAACCACATAATAAGATAGAAATGCTTCCTGAAATTTCAACTACAAAATATAACCCTCAATTTTCTTTCTTGTTCGATCGCTCTCTCAATTTTTGAAATTGATCGTCAAATTTTTAGTTTTTTTCTTTTTAATTTCCCTGGACTGAAAGATAGAGACATATCCATAATAAGACGAATGCTTGGATTTTGAAGACAATTTATTGCCATGTGTGGAATGCCAAGACACTTCATTCAAAGCTGCTGGTATTGATTTCTATGAGGAATGTGGCTTGTGTGAAATTCCAGAGCCATCAATGGCTCATATTCACGATGCCAAGTTGGTATAGAGGGTATTTGGCAGCCAAATTTGAGAGCAACGGCAGTCATTAATGTAATGTAATTTTAAATGATCGATTTTTTTGCAATACAACCAGTTATCATGAATTTCATCACTTGAAAATCGATGTTCCTCGCCTGATAATCCGTTATTCAATTTTTTCGCCACTGTTTGGATACATAATTGATTGTTTACAAATGAAAAACAATTTTTCTTTTCTTGAGCTTGAGTTGTTTATACATGAAACGTTATATGTTATACAGGGCTAAAATAGTATTTCTATTTCTTATCTCATTTTTCTCATTTATCTTAAATCAAACAACCTCACAATATTATTTATCTCATTTCTCTTTTCTTCATTTCTTTCTTATTTTCATCAATCATATTTCAGTTTAAGAAATCTAATTTAATTGATTGATTAGGGTGCATGAGTTATTTTAAATCCTCTCACATATGAAGCCTTCAATTTTTACATATGAAAATAATTATATTCTATTCCTTTTTTCATTGCCAATTAAATTGCAAGGAAATGTTTGCATTATTTAATTATGAAAGCTTTATATCTTACGTACTGTTAATATTTTTATAAAGACAAAATTTTATATCTCGCGTACGTTACGTTTTAATTGTTTAATTTGGAGTATATTCTTCTTCTTTTCTTCAAAAAAGTTATATTTGTTCTTCTTTTTTTATAGCATGTCATAAGATAAATATTTATATTACATGAAATGAAAATTTTACAATTGTCATGAAATTCATTATTTCTCACACCCCCACCCCATCACAGTGGCGAGACATAAATTTTATTGAGAGGGGACGAACATAAAATAACTATATCATAAATAAAAGTACTCCGAAAATAATATAAATTTAATATAAAAAAATATTACAGAAATTAAAATCACTTCACTTGACTCTTACTATACGTGTTTTCATATTGTTAAAATCATTTATAATTAAATCTGTGCTAAAACTCAAAACAATTTCTTTTTCAATGTATGTAATCAAAGAATTATTAACAAATTGGTCTTACATTTTATTTCGAAGTATGGTCTTGATTATCTTCATAAATAAGAAAGATATTTCAGTAGTTGCTATAGAAACTGGAAGAGTGAGTACAAATCTAATCACTCTATCAATAAGAGGGTAAATGATGAACTTTCCAGTTCTTACTAGTCCTTGACATAATTCAGATGTAGTTGATAAATTAATTAAATCTAGATGTTTAGGAATGTCAAGCTCAAAATGTTGTAACTTCATCTTCAAATGCACTTTTTCTTGTTCTGTGAAATCTCTAAAATAAAATTTATCAACAAGTTTACAAATATCATCACTGTTAAATGACTTGTACTTGTTTCTTCGATCTAAAGTCATGCTCAAAGCAAGTAATTCAACAATATTATCATTGAACCTGCTATTTAATTCTTGTAATTGATAATCAATTGTAGCACAAAAGATATGTACCCACCTTGTTCATTTCGAGGACGACCTCTCCTTCCAACATATTTTGCACTCATATTTGGAATGTCAATGTCATGTTTTATACAAAATTCTTGAACATAAGATGGCAATCGCATATCAATGTCTTGTTTTACCCTATAAGCATCAGTGGTAATAGCACCCTTCCCCATAATTTTTCTGCGCGTCAATCACAAACAATATCAATTATCAATGACAATCACGTAAAGTAAATCACTGTTACATTTTGAATGTGATGCACATAGCACATTGCACAACATTAACAACCGAAACAGTAGTTTATGTTTTTTTATTTTATTTCAGATTTAACAAAAACGGGTTAAGCCAATATGGTAGGGGATGCATGTGTAAAAACAAGGGGCGCAAATAGCAATTTATTTTATTTTAGAAAAATAACAAAAGAGAAAAAGAGAGAAAAATAAAGGAATGAAGGAACACTTGAAACTTTTCTTTTTCACTGATTTATCGAATGAAACAACTTTTTTGACTCATTTTGTTTTCTTGGAATTTGTGTTTCATTTTTCTCCTTTGTGTCCAGACTTCTTCCTTTTATAGTGTTCTTTCTCCCTCTTCCTCTTTATTCTTTTTTTATTATTTTTTTCCATTTTATCATCTTCCTTTACTTTTTTCCTTTTTCTATTATCTCTCTTTTCCATTTTATTTTTATTATATTTTCTTTCCCTTTTGTATATATTTTTTTCCTCTTTTATATTTTCTTTTTCTTTTTATTGATTTAATATTTTTTTTTCTTTTCTTTTTTTACCACATTTTCTTTATATTTTTTTTCTTTCCCCTTTTATCTTTTTTTTTCATTTTTATTTTTATTAATTTTTTTAAGGGAGCGGTGGACCACCCTAAACCCTCCTATTTCTGCCTCTGCCCCACCACCGCATATAACATCATGTGTACATATAAGTTATTTATAAATAATGTTGTTTAAAGTTGTTTAACTTTAAACAATTTTATTTAACCTTTTTTCTTATTGAAACATATGATATGACATTACTTATATAAATATTGTTGTTTATCAGATTTATATATTAAAAAAATATTTTTTAAGTATTATAGGATTTACAAAATTAAGTTAAGTATTAATTTTAACAACTTTAATATTAGGGTATTTTTTCATGTAAAATATTTTAATTTATGTAAAATTATAAGACACACAAAATTATAATAAATAACTCATCTTAATAATTATACAGTATACATGTTCTGATATAATATGATATAGTGTTAGCTAAATAACATCAACTATTTCCTTTTCTTTCAATCTTTATTTTATTTCCATGACAATATCAAACGTTTTTATGTGTTGTAGCGTGTTCATATCGCCTTGTGTTTCACTGATTCAGTTCACTTTGAAATTAGACTTAATTTTTATTCGGCTTTATTGTTTATTTATTTTGTTCAAATTAGTTTCACTATTAATAAATTGTTTAATTTGATCCCATAATTTTTAAAACTATGCAATTCAGTCTCTTAAATTTTACATAATGATGCAATTTGGTCCATTGCATCTAAACTGATTTGATGTTGTTATTGTTTACTATTAGTAAATAAAATAGAATAAAAAAAATTATAATTAGCAACATTTTTTAGCGATGTTAATAGTAAAAGTTACAGTTTTTTTATATAGTTATATGGCTTAACTATATAATATTAAAATTTATGTATTATAATAATAAATTAGATTATTTCATTTTATCTCAGAGTCGCTATCTGAGTAAATTTAAATGCAAATTCAAAAAATTGATTTTAGTAAATTTTTCAGTCAGATTTTTTTATGAATAAATTTTCAGTCAGTTAAGAATAAAGATAACTCCCTCCCATCATTATTTTATGTTGGTTTTGTGAGATGATATTTTTACACATTGTTTTCAATGAATGGCTAATAATTTAAGAGTGCATATCTAGATTTCAATAGAAATAAAATAATGTTTGTGAATACACATATAAACTAATAAAAATATTAAAAATAAGAACATTTAATTTTTATACATTTAAAGTTAATTTAACTTTTAATAAAATTATTTGAAATGCAAACAAGGAAACGAACACACGTAAATATAAATATTAATTATTAAATTGTTTGACCAAGAATAAAATAGAGCAGAAAGAAATAAAAAATAATAAAAGTATAGAAAAGATATAAATAGAAGAGTATGTATAAAAAAAAATACAAATAGAAGAGAAATAAAAAAAAAGTACATTATTTGAAAGGATAAAAATAAGAAAAATATATATTAAAATTTATTATTTTTATTCAAATAAGCTAAAAATGACAGTGGAAACAAATAAATAAATTATATAATTTTTTTATTAATTAAAAAATTACTCCACTATTATTTTTAAATATTTTTTTTCTATTTTCTTTCATCTCACTTTCACAGGTAAAAGTAAAAGCAATACAACTTGCACAAATACGTTTAAGCTATTTAAAAACAAGAATACAACAATACGTATTCATATGTATATTATAATACTAACAAAATAATTAAAAATACGAAAAATTGCTCCTCTAGATGACAAAATAACCAAATCAATGACATTACTCCGATCCCTTTTTTTTTTCTCTCTCTATACAGCAAACTACTTTGACGAACGACGATTAAATATAAGTCAAGTATTCAAAGATTAAAAAATGTGCCATGATATTTTCCTAACTTACTTCTTCAATATAATCAACATAGCCGAAATCATATTTGTTACTGTTCCAACCAGCTACAAATCATGTCCACCTTTTATTTTTACCAGCCAAATTTCCGTTCTATTAAATTTAAAACCATATATAAAATCCAAATCGCCTATTAATTATTGCAAAAATAATTGAAGAAGTGAAAAAAAAATGGTGCACGATCCAAATTCTAACTAATTCTGTCAAAAAAATAGTAAAGTATGATTCAACATATAATTTCAGGGGTGTGAGTTCAAATTTTTCTAATGTCATTTTTTTTAACAACACTCATAAAAAAATATCTTAATTTTTAGGAATTAACAATATTTTGAATGGAGATTTTTTAAAGGATTTCTTAATTGAATAAATATTTTTTTATTAAACTAAATTTATGTGGTAAAAATAATTTCTTAAAAATAAGATATACATCTTTTATAAGAAATTATTTTTTTAGTAATAAAAATAATATTTATCTGACACATAATAATATTATAATTAAATCATAATTTAGTAAAAATAAAAAAATATAAAAGTGTAAATTTTTTGAATTTTTAATTTTTTTTAGCATTATGTATATTTTTTTATAAAAAAATTGGGTAACTTTAAATTGAATGAAACCACAACTTCTAAATAAATCTTTACTACTAATCTTAACATGTGAATGACGCTCACTAGTAATATTATTAAAGAAAACATATACAGTTCTTAATACCTAGCCATTTAAGGTTTAAATTAAATAGAGCATGGTCCATAAATTAGCACCAAGGAATTTTGTGAATTTGAGAAATTCTTTTGCAGTAAACTTATTACCCTTACCTATTCCTCGGAAAATGCTCATAATATAAGCGGTTAAAATTATCGTTGTCAAAAATATGACATGCTGCATTTCATTGACTCTCTCTCTCTATCTTTCTCTCTCTAACTAGTTCTTCGTAGTGGTGTGGAGCCCATAGCTGGACCTGTGCTTTGCTGGCTCCAAGCTCTTCATTGTTAGTCTTTTTATGGGGCTTCTCCGCTGAGTTCAGAACAAAAGAAGAAAAAAAAAGTGTTTCACACTTTGTCCAATTTTTCATACTGAACTCTACAATTTTCAATTCTCTTTTTCATGCACCACTCTCCTTTTTCTTCAAACACCTTCACCATCTGCATACCGCTTAGCTCCAAAAACAACACACAAAAATTCTGTTTCTTTCTGTTGATTTGATGGATCCTCAGATCTAACAGTTTCACACACTTTCTTCACTACGGATCATTGTCTTCTTCGTCTGGGGCACCCCAATAGCTTCTTCTAGTCGATAGTCAAATTTTGTTGGGTGAGATCTCTTACCAGAATTTTTATCTTACTTTGACTTGAAACCGTACGATATATGATTGTGCCTGATGAAAAAAGCTAGCTTGTTGCCGTTATTTGATTTTATGGAGATTGGTGTAACTTGGACCTTTGATTTTCAATGTAAATGCAAACAGGGGATTTCCAATCAGCTGACCAAAAAGTTTGTCTCAGAAAAAAAAAAAAAAGTGAGTTTTGACCTTTGGGTAAATAAAAAAAGATTTTTTTCTTCTTTGTTGAAATTTTCATCTTTAGCGGCTGCTGCTGTGTATGGTCATAGTTTTTGTTGTGTTATAAGGTAACCAAAAAGTTGGATTTTTTCATTCATTCCTTAGAAACCTGTGAAAAATAGTTTGTTTTGCGCTTTTCTAGTTCATACAAGGTTCAGGTTGTGTTTGTCTGTTGCTGTTGAACCACAATTGATTTAAACTGTACTTGTTTGTTGATGTTGTTGTAGTTTGTGGTGGATCATCTTCGTCGTTGTGGTGACTAGTGAGGAGTGCAGGACTATACCTATCTATATAGTGTATGAAAATTCTGGGGGTGAAGTCGTTTTTGGGGTAGTTGATAGATGTTGAAATCCTTGACGGTTGTTTGGTGAAATGAGGGATGTTATCGGGGTTGATGAACTTATTGAGGGCCTGCTTTCGGCCGGGTTCGGATGGATTTACACGTGCAGGTTCGGATGCTGGAGGTAGACAGGATGGACTATTGTGGTACAAGGACTCGGGGCAGCACTTGAGTGGTGATTTTTCAATGGCTGTAATCCAAGCCAATAACTTGCTGGAAGATCAGAGCCAGATTGAATCAGGCTGTTTGAGCTCCAATGAATCCGGCCCTTATGGTACCTTCATCGGTGTCTATGATGGCCATGGAGGGCCCGAGACATCACGGTTTATCAATGATCACCTATTTCACCATCTCAAGAGTAAGTTGACAACAAAATGACTGAATTCTTCAAGTTTTTTCTGTATTGGAATGGTTTTTACTTTTTGCCTTGCTGTATTTTTCTCTGCCTTCCAGTTCCAAGCCTCTTGTAGTCAATTTTGCCTTTTATCTGGACAAAAATAAAATAAAATACAGGGAATCGCCTTAGATAGATCGAGGGGAAGAAAAACAGTTATCTAGTTCATTTTTACCTTGTCCTTGTTTAGCTAGAAATATCAGGGAGTATAATAGTTGGGATTCTGTTGCTTGCTTTAATATTCAAGAGACAAGGTTTTCCACTTTGTGAAATAAGTATATGCCTGTAAGAGACTCAGTCTTTCTTCTTTTATTTTTCTTATTTACCAGATAAATTGTTTGAGCATAGCTGGTGAGGTTTCATTCTTTTGGTGCCAGTCTGCCAGGAGTGGTGATAGTGGATGGTTTCCTTCCCACTATTTTCTGTCTGTCATTCTATCATCTATACAATGAATTAAGGCTGTAAAAACTCTCAGATTATACAGAATTGAGACTAAGAAAATTGTGGTTTTCAGTTCCTGTTTTGTTGCATGTGTGTCATTCATGGATGTACTCGTGTTTTGAACCATTTTTCTGCACATGATTACTGAATAATGAATGTTGATTAAACATATTCTTTCTCTATTTTAAATTTCAGGATTTACTTCAGAGCAACAATCAAT
>PYAF01004164.1:849758-872823 GCA_007407185.1 Glycine tomentella | reverse complement strand
CAGTTTTGGGAAGAGCAGTCAAGGCAACTGGCGAGGTTTTAGCCATGCAATTATCAGCAGAGCACAATGCATCGATAGAGTCTGTAAGACAGGAGCTGCATGCTTCGCATCCTGATGACCCAAATATTGTGGTTTTAAAGCATAATGTATGGCGTGTGAAGGGCCTTATTCAAGTAAGTCACCTGTAGCTCATAATATTGCTTTTCTAGTTGCTAGAGATGGTTATTTATCTTTTCTATAAACACTTCACACCTCTTAATATCATTTTAAATTTGTAATCTTCCCATGTTGGAAGTTAAACTTTCAGGATATATAGTGTGTTTTCAGGATGTGAAGAATTACTTCAGAAAAACAGAGCTATGCTGAGAAATAGTAAAACAGACCTGGGTGGGGGTGGAGAGAGAGAAAGTCAATATCAAATTTATTTGTGGAAAAGGCTTATTTTTCTCAACTTCAGTAGAGTTTATGTTATTGAATAGCATTAATACCACAGTATACATTATGATTTTATATAACCAGAAAACTATCATTTGCAATGAATAGTGGTTGAAGTTGTCTTAGTGCAACAACATAGGACGCAGTTTATAGATGCTGCTGGGCAAATGGGTTCATTTTCATCACAACAATTTACGAGAGTTGAAAGAGTCAAATATTATTATCATCTTTATTTTGTCTATAATATTCAGTGAATGGTAATGTTACTAGTGCTGTTGTATCTTTATTTTGTTCCATGAGAGTTGAAAGCTGGCCTTGGGCTTGTCATATCTAATTTTTATCTTGGTACTTTCTTATAATCGTTGAGTTTTGTCATTTGTGATGACTGACTGTACTAGAGATGCCTTGACTTGTTTAATTCAATGCTTATTATTATTAACAAATGTAGAACCTTCTCTTGCTTTCTCAATTGAGATGCATCATAAATTTTAAAATCTGTTTTTCCGTTGCAGGTTTCTAGATCTATTGGTGATGTGTATTTGAAAAAGGCCGAGTTCAATCGAGAACCACTATATGCTAAGTTTCGACTTCGTGAACCATACAAGATGCCAGTACTAAGCTCAGAACCGTCAATATCAGTGCATCATTTGCAGCCACATGATCAATTTATTATATTCGCATCTGATGGACTCTGGGAGCACCTTAGCAATCAAGAAGCAGTTGATATAGTTCAAAACAGTCCCCGCAGTGTAAGATATATATGTTTCTACTTTGCTAGATTGTGTTATGTCATTAACAGAAAGATTAAAGTGGATACATTTATGGATTAGACTCAAAACTTTCAGAAATTATTGTGGTTTTGTTGTATTCCTATTATCACTGCTTAGTACTTAATATGTAATTGAAATTGGCATGCTGTTATTTCTCACACTTCCTAATTATTCTTTTTGTCACAATTTATTTCAAGTATCTGTTGTGCTTGAATGATGCTTGTGTACAGAATTTGATGGAGGAATTTTGGTATGCACAGGTAATATTGCATTGCGTCCCATTATCCATAGACATGAGATTGAATTTTGTTATGTATAATGTCCAGTGAGATGAGCATCTTTGCCATAAGAAGTTGCCAGTTAAGTGAAAGTTAGTGGCCTTTTTGACCATGAGCTTATGTACACCTATATTATTTGAGCATGTTACATTTATGTGAGCAGATCAGCAGATACAGCTAACCAATCTAAGTAGTTTTTTCTACTGCAATTGCAAATGGAATTAATCTAAAGTAGTGGATTCGTGCCTACAGTCTAATTAAGTGGAAACATTCTTAAAATTCTAACAAAATATTTGTCTGATAGAATTTTGTATGGAGAAATTTGTTCTGGAATATAAAGCCTTCCCTTGAGTTGGATAACACTTGCAAAACAAATAATCTGTTTTTGGAGAACTCTGTCACTGGATTCATGTTTCATCTTCTATCCTTCTTTCAGGGAAGCGCTAGGAGGCTGGTAAAAGCTGCACTTCAAGAAGCTGCAAAGAAGAGAGAAATGAGATATTCAGATTTAAAGAAAATTGATCGCGGAGTTCGTCGTCATTTCCATGATGATACCACGGTGATTGTTGTGTATCTTGACTCAAATCTCGTGAGTAGGGCAAGCACTGTGAAGTTCCCTGGCATTTCTGTTAGAGGGGGTGGTATTAACCTGCCTCATAACACACTGGCACCTTGTACCACACCAACAGAGATTGGTGGTACCTGATCTAAGTTGTATCTTTTATCTTTTTCTTTGTTGTATCATTTTCTTGTGTGAATACCAGTTGTCTTCAAATAGCAATGAGAGGAGCAGCACTTCAATTCTTTGAATGTGTGAACTGTAACTTACTAGGATACTAATACTCATGTTTAGGATTTTTCTTTTTTGTTTTCCCTTCCCCTCAAAACCAAAGGAACAGAAGAGATCTTCTGATGACCATTATAAGAGTTGCCTCGGCACCATTTTATCTTCTTTTTTTTTTTTTTTTTTTTTTTTTTTTTTTTTTTTTTTTTTTTTTTTTTTTTTTTTTTTTTTTTTTTTTTTTTTTTTTTTTTTTTTTTTTTTTTTTTTACCATTTCCCTGTTTATGTTGGTAACTTTGGTCTTACAGATTGTGATGTGGGGAGTGTTGCTGTATTGCTGAGGATGTTATTCTTAGCCATAGATAATGCAATCAATGCATTTAGGTGTTGGAGAGTGGAGAGGAAAGTCACCATGTAAATGCACGATGTAGATTATGCATGATGTAATGTTAAAGGTGTATTCATTGTCACATTATTGAACATAACCCATCAATCTCACATAGACGCCCACGTCTTCTTTCTCCAATATGAAATAATTGTAACTTGTTCGGATCTTTTAGATTTGGTGAAATTAATTTTTTTTTAAATAATTAATATTCAAAGAAATTATTTTGAAAGAGTAGACAACAAAAACATTTGTGTTTGGAAATATCTTTTGAGAGATATGATAACTGTATACACAAAATAGATTGGATGAAAGTGAAAGAGAGCGAGTCAAAAATAAAAGAGAAAGTATTAGATGTGATGAATCATGTAATGAAAAGTAAGATAAAAAAAATGAAGTGGAAAGGGATGGAAGAGAAAAAATTTACAATATAGAAAAAAAAATAGTTCTGTTTGAATGACAAACTTAAATCACCTTTGAAGTGTGGACATAAATATTTTTAGAAACTATGATCCATATAAAATTAGTTTTTCTAAAGAAATAATTTTAAGGATAAAATTATGTGCGTGCAGGAATTGTGGTTTATGGTATGTGAATAATATAGACACATGAAAAGTTAATCAAGTTTGTTTACAAAAATTAGTCATTGAGTAGTCAAAATTTTAAATAAAAATTAGTTATTGATAAATTGTTGGTCAGGTTTTCAATAAAAATTAATCATTGAAAAAATTGATAAATACTTTATACTAATAATATAATGTAAAAAAATTAATAGACAATTTTTAAAATTAACTTTTTAAGTTAAATAAAATTAAATCGAACACTTCAGTCAGGTGATCGGATACAAATAATTCTTGACAAAAATAATTCTTAATAAATTAAGATTGAATTGTATTTGAATTCGATCTTTAGTGAAAATAATTATTGATCAAGTTTTACTTATTTTCTTGCCGAACTCTAAATTAATTAAAATTCTTTTATGATAAATTGGAGGATTAGGAAAAAAAATCCCTCAATTAAGAATTAGTTTCTTCTGTTTGTTTCGTTCTTTTCTTAAAAAGAAATAATAGTAAGGCATGCAAAAACATAGGAACAAGAAAAATAATTAGTTTTTTTACTTTCCTTTTTGGGTCGAAGGAAGAGTTGCAATTATTAGATTCCATGTAAGACATGAGTTGCACTTGCGATCATACCTTATGGATTTGGTCGAATATTGAAATAATGAAATGAAACAGTGCATGGTCACCGTTTTTTCTTTTGAAAGCCAAGCGGAGACAGGTGTTAAAACTAATTTCATATAGGCCAAAACATTTAACATCAATTTCATTCATCTTCCCTCATTTCCCTCCCAAAAATTCCTAAATATAATATGATGATGATATTCATCCAGGAAAGTATAAGCACAGAATTTACGTGTAAGATCATTTCTAAACTTCAGCAAATCCTCTTTTCGGTTCAGGGATTCCCACGCGTGATATTCCGACCATATGAAACTTTTCTTGGAAAATTCGATACAATAAATTACATGAAATTTCTGTAAAGTATTTTGTTCTTAAATTGAGTTAAAATGTGTTTACTTTTTTTTTTTTTAATTTTAAAACCGTTGTTATTATTTTGTTTAATTTCTATGCAACACATTAGTGTACATCGTTGCAAGTACGAAGGACCGTTGGTTATATTGAATAGTCCATGTCAATTGATTGATGCTTTTGGTAGTTTAAATGATTTTTTTTTCTAAAATTACTTATAGAAAAAAAAAATAAGAAGATAAAATAAAATAATTTTTTATAATTCATAAATTAATTTATAAAAATTCTCTTATGTTAACTTTTCAAAAAGCTAATAATTATAATAAAAGAATATATAACATTTAACACAAATCTAGACAAAAGTGGTCTATGATGGACATCTTTACATCAACTTAGTTTAGCGACTAGATGCTGCCCTAGCTGATGAGGGCAACATATGTGAATTGGAACAAGTCGTTGATGGCATATAATTAAGGTGTTAGATCTAGTTTTGGGTGCACCATGCATGCCTTTATTTGTCTTACACTAATTTTTTAGTTCTCCTAGTCCTAACTTTAAACTATTTATCCTCTTACTAAGTAAATGCAAACCTTAGTAATTGGTTTGGTTGAGGTGGAATGGTTTGTTAATGGGAGAGCCATGCATGGTTGTATGATTTCTGATAATAGGAGTGTTGTAATTATTGAGTTGTGGGGTTGTGTTTGGGTTTGCAATAGAGATAGAGTCATAGAGATACATGATGGTTCTGGTTGTGACACAACGCAAGGGACATGATTTTGTTTTGCTTCATTTTGCTATAGATGAGTGATGAAAAATTGACGGGGCCTAATTATTTATATATCTTGGTATGCTTCTGTTGAATCGTGGTTTGAGAATCAAGGCTTAAAGGACCCTTTAACAAACTCTTGTGATAGATATTCCCATCATTGATCAACCATCTTGGAGGCAAATGGGTGCTCAATTATGGGATATTATAATGTACCTCATTATTTATTTTGGTACATCCCAAGTGCTTGAACAATCCGTATGTTGGTTACTCTTAAGTTCATTGACCCTGAATTATGGTGGTGGCTAGACATCTCTCCACCCCAACTGTTGGAATGGGCTTAAAGAGACTCAAATATGCTCTCAAATTTAAATAGTTAAAAGACTATATAAGATAAAGTTAGAAACGTGTTTTATAAATTATAGTTTTTATTTTATTTTGGTTAAAATAATATGATGTTGTCACTTTGATAATTATTATGTATTGATTGACATCATTTAAGACTATGTAAATATATTCATATTTGCTTATTATCATAAACTAAAAATATCAAAGTTTGTTTTTATCTTTTCAATAGTTCTCTAATGATAGATTTAGGTTATTTTCAGCATCCTAACACACCGTGAAAAAGCTTATTATGATAATTGTTGGATTTATATATATTTTGATTTTACAAAACTTGTTTTACCTTTAGAAAAGCGTTAAAGCTTCGCTTATCGTGACATTTAATTTCTTTACATATTTGGCTATAAATATTATTAAGAATTTGATAATACGTACTGATGATATAAATTTTTTCATTTAATGGAAGATAATTGATTTTTGCAGTAATTGTTTTAAAAATTATATGTAAGGTGATTTTTCCATTAGTTGATAATTAGTGTTTTTTTTTCTGGCTAAGTTAGAGAACATATGTGTCTCCCAATTCTTTGAATTAAAAGTTAATTTTGTTTATGATATGCGACTTTTATCTACCAACAAAATTTTACACACTAGAAAAAAAATCAAACACATTATTTTGCTTATAGATTGTCATGCCACTTGATAATGTAATCATTGATGATGTATGAGATTACTTTTATATTATAAATTAGAATATACAATTTAAAAAGTAAAAGTCTTTCTCTCCTATTTTTTAAACTATATATTCTTAATATTTTCTTTTCTTTTTTCATTTAAATGTACGTTTCTTACACTAATTTATTTTACAACTGTACTATTATTTTACAACTAGTCAGACAGTGGCAATGTCAATATTAAGATAAACATTTGACAAAGATTAAAATGGTATCATAACATCAATAAATACTAAACTGAAAAAATTAGAGTTAGGCAAACCAGTGAATCCGTCTATTTAAGCCTGCTTGCATAGGTTCACAACTTAAATGGGTCGGACTGGACTACAATATCTATACCACAGCTTTTGTTTTTTCACTCTCATTATTGCTTCTTCTACCTCCTATTGTATTTTGTAAAATTCATTTTGGAAATTTTTATAATAGACTTTCTGAAATACAATAGGTGAAACATAATGCAATAGTAGAGGTGGGAGATGCAATAGCCCTATACCACATAGACGGCAGGCTAATGGGCCAGTTCGTGGCCTGCAAATTAAAAACAAAAAAGAAAGGGAAAAAGGTTTAATGTTTAACTTGATTATTTTAGTAGACAAAAAATCACATTTTGACAAAAAAAAAAATTAAAAATTATATGTGCATAACAAACAAACTTTGTTATTTGAAAAAATTGTAGTTGTACTGTAACAAGAAAAAATGTAGTAATACAAAATGGCGCAGTAACAACGCAATAGGGGATCAATTTTGTGCTTCGAAACTTTCCTTTTTCTCGAAGCCATATTGATTCCATATATAAATTATATATTTTTTTACAAATTAGAGATGTTGTATTATGAGTCTTGGGTATGTAATTATGTTAAATAACTTATCATCATAGAAAATTTCTTATTCATAACTTTTGTTTTATTTAGAAATTCATCATAAAATGAAAGATTTTATGTCTTTTACAAGTTCTTCCTCCCGAATTGGGATCGATTATTCAAATTAATGGAGGTAAACTATATTAATGAACTATATAGAAGAGTTATCTAGGAATAATGCTCTTATCAATCTATTAACAACAAGAAGATCTACTTTAGGAGAATTAGTAATGTGTTAGGAAAAATTGGTTTAAGAAGTCATGGATACATTTCTTGATAACGAAATCTGCGAATAATCGATGAGGGATGATGATAATAAGGTTTACAAAGAATTTTTTGATATAATTGATGACAAAGAGGGAAGATTTTGCAGGAAAGAATTTTGTCGTCTATAATAGTTCTACTCGACTTGAACAAGATTACTCTCAATGAAAAAGACCTAGACAAAAAAAATCTAAGGGGGAATGGATAAAAAAACACTCAGAATTATTTTTAAATTAAAAAATAAAAATTCATAAATAAGCTCACAAACTACAAAGAAATTAATCTATTTAAATCACGAACTAGACAAACCAAAATGAAAAGACTTTCATTTCACGAACCAAAATGAAAAGACTTTCATCTTAAGTGACATCTTATAATATAAAATGATAATAGACTCTAGTAAAAACTAAAAAAATGACAATGTTACATTAGATTATTTAATAAGAAAATAGGTTATATAGTGATAATATAAAATAATTTTACATTATCATTAATCACAAATTATCATAAATTTATTAATTTTTATAATAATAACCTTAAAAATTATATCAATCATAATTACTAATTTAATTAATAATATAATAATATTTCATATTATTATTATTATTATTATTATTATATGATGAAGCCTTATTTGAAAGTTGGTCCATCATGAATAATTTTAGACAATCTATGTAAATGTAAACATGAACCGGTATATATTATCTACTTATTTAAATACAAATAAAATTTGAAAGTTAAATTTTAAATTATCCACTTATAACATTGGAAAATTTAGAGTCCCAAAATCATTTGTATCAATGCAAAAAAAAATAAAAATAAAATTACAACTATTTTTTTAGTAAAAAAGGCAACCTAAGAAGAATTGTTAGTGTAACATAAACTTGAGGTTGTCAATCACGGTTGCATTGCACTGCTTAGGAGGTACCGAGGTAGCAGCGCAGAAATGTGTTGGGTCACCACCTGAAAAAGCACTGCCAAAATCTAGTGGCAATGCATTCGGTACATTACAGTGGGGCAGGGCATCTAATCCAAGGGATAAATTCGTCATTAAAGTAAATACCTCTATCAAATTTCTGACACCTATCTGCTCCGTTAAACCCCACACTCAATCCCAATTAGTAGTATTTAGTAGCTTGGCTGCTCTTGTTGACCATCTTTTTATCAGTTATATCCAACAAACAATTAATAATAATAGTCATAAATATTTTTTTATTATTAAAAATCATGTAAAAAATAAATTGAAAATTACAGTGAACTGAAATAATAATATTTTTTAATAAAATAGTAGTACTATTTTATTTTATTTTTGTAACTAAGTACTAATTGACATTTGGTTAGTAGTTTTAAATTTTGATGGTATAAACACAATTATTCTCTCATTATAAGAGGGATCAGTACAAGTCAAAGACTAGAGTTTGAAAAACACAACCAAGAAAGACACCGTTTACTGACAAAACCATCCTCTGGTGGAGTGGAACGGTTTTTATTGTGTCTCTCTCTCTGTTGAACTCCTCTTTTTCCTCACAAGTCACCACTCTCTCACTCTTTTCTCATATGCTTTTTCTTTTTGTGTTTATGCATTATTTTTAATCTCTCTAGGTTCTACTACTACTCTTTTTAACAAGCAAGGAATGCTTCACCATTACCGTACTCAAAACCATCAAGTGCAAATTGCAAAACACTAGAAAGAACCCTGTCTTCTCTTTCTTTCTCGAGCCCCTACCTTCTTTACTCTCTCTCTCTCTCTCTCTCTCTACTTGTGTGTTGTAGTCCTGTAGGAATATTTTTTAAACTACACTTATTTATTTAGTAACTCTATATATCTATTAGTATTTCCATTAAGGCACTAACATTAAGTTAATATCTCTATCTTCTTGTAGCTGGCTACTTAGGTAGTGAGACTGAGGGGATGGAAATCTTTGTTGGGTTGTTTTGTTTCTAAAGAAAGCTTCTTATTCAGCATTATCTGCTGCATTTTTTTTTGTCTCAAAAAGAGGAATGGTTTTTACTCCAAAACTTAGGAAAAAGGCTATTTTTTGAAAACTTGTTTGTTTCTTTTTAAACCCAGTTGAAAGTTTGGTTCTCTCTACCAGGGAAAGCTCCCTCCTTTTTTGTCAGAGAAAAGAGCAAGAGCCTTTCTTACTCCATCTTCTAAAAGCATCCAACCCTTGTTAAGATAAAGGAACACTCACTAAATTACACATTAGTGTTTTTGTGTGTGTGTGTGTGTGTGTGTGTGTGAGAGAGAGAGAGTGAGAGAGAGAGAGAGAGAGAGAGAGATGGGATGTGTTGCCTCCAAACTAGAGGAAGAAGAGGAAGTGGTGGCTATTTGTAGAGAGAGAAAGCGGCTGTTAAAGCAAGCTGTGGAGAAAAGATATGCACTTGCTGAGGCTCATTGTAAGTATTTTCACTCTCTCAATGCAGTAGCGGCGGCCATTAAGCTCTTTGTTGCACGCCACTCTTCACCTTCATCACCTTTCCTCATAACTTTCCCTCCTCCTTGCCCTTCTTCTCCTTCTCCTTCTCATCTCACTGAGAATGTCATAACCAACCCCATGTTCCTCCAGCAGACACCCTCAGAAACCAAGCATGAAGCCATTGCTTGTGACTCGTGCATCTCGTCAACAACCTCAGAGTCTTCTGAAGAAGAGAGTGAAGGAAAAAGGGAAAGAGAGGGTGAAGAAGGTAACGGAGAAGAAGAGCAACATCAACAACCATGTGGGTACTATTGCATGCCTATGACTATGCCTATGTCCATGTCTATGTCTATGCAGATGCCTATGTCCATGTCTATGCCTATACCACCTTCAATGCCACCCCCTCAGAGAGATTTTGGATGGGACTTTTTCTACCCTTTTGACAGTATGAGGAGTGAGGTTATGAGTGGCTACCACAGAAACTCAGATGATGATTTGAGGGCAGTGAGAGAGGAGGAGGGGATTCCTGAGTTAGAGGAAGAAGTGGAGAGAGAAGAGATTCAGCACAAAGTGGTGAGTGCTCAAGAGAATAATAATAATAGTAATAATGAAGGTGCTGTTGAGCTAGTGCTGAGTGGTGTTGAAACAGTGAAGGTGGTAGATGTGGCCACTGAAAACCAAGGGGAGCAAAGGGGGCTTGCAGTTCTTGATACACCAGCAGAGGGGAGAGAGTTGCTTGAAGCTTTGAAAGACATTGAGGACCATTTTCTTAGGGCTTATGATTCTGGTAAGGAGGTAACCAGAATGCTGGAAGCTAATAGAATCCCCCTTCATTCTAGTTTGGATGAAATAAAAGGTGGGTCCCTATTTTCTTCAAGTTGTAATCTTGGAAAGTTTTTGAGCTATTATCATTTTGCAAATATCAAATTCATGTTTGTAGTTGAGTTTCTTGAATTATTATCTGGTGGAAATAATAATTACTATGTGATGTAATTGGTTCATGAAAACTTGTACATTGTTGTGTTGTGTTGGTTCTGCCTCATATTATTAGCCTCGACATTCGGGATGTGCAAGGTATGATTATCATGTCTCCGTTAACTTTTTTCTATTTCCATTATGGACTGTCCTTTAACTTGTTTCTATTTCCATTATGGACTGTCCTTTTCTCCGTCCTACTTTGGATATTTTCGTATATACTTGAATCTTGGTCTGTTGGACATCTTAGTTCATCTTGTAAATGTTATTTAAATTTCCTAATGTCTTTGCAAAGGTCATCTTCTGACACTCTACGTGTTGATCCATGTGACAATAGACACTTGAGTTTCTAAGTAGATAATGTGATGTGGGTATAGTCTACTATAGGTTCTCAAATCAACGGTTGGCACTTGTAAATGCATTTTTGTTTTACTGATTGCTGCATTTCTTACATAGCCCACACAACCTTAAATTTGTTAATTACTTATTTGGATGACCCTAGTATAATTGCTAGGTTTATTTGAACCCTCAAAGGTAGTGCTATTATGTTTGAGTACTTGGTGTGTGTTTGAACATTGAATTGGTTTATTTTAGGTTCAAAATAGCTTATTATGATTAAAAGCTTAATGAGAGAGCTCAAGAAGATAAATAAATAATAATGATTTCGCTCTGAAAATTTAATCAAAGCCATGCAATTAGTGTTATTTTTGCATGCTTTGAAAATCGATATTATGCATGCCCCATCTTGTGATGTCTATTTCATGTATCTATACTTGATATGCCAATGTACTGTATATAATTTATATGCATTTGATTATTTCTGCATGGGTTCATATGCTTCTGTTTCAAGTTTCAACCCTTGAGAATTTGAACCATCTGATCTCAATGCAGAAAGTTCGACTAAACTCATTCATGCAATAACATGGAAGTCCATTTCATCTAGGCAATCTTCATGCAAGAGTCTTATGCTTCCAAATGTGAAAAATTCTTCAACTTGGGTGGAATATAAGAATGATCTGTTTGATGATTATGGAGGAATGGATTCGGGAAGTCATTTATTAACCTTAGGAAGGTTATATGCATGGGAAAAGAAACTATTTGAGGAGGTTAAGGTAGGTTATTTTTATTTAATTCCGTTTTATTTTAATTCATGTAATGGTACTTGTTCAACATTTATTTTGAAATGGATCAAAATAACTGAGCCATATACCATTCCTTACTTTTCACACCTTGCATCTATCTACATATAAATTCTAGGGGCATTTATTTAACTTGTAGTAGTGTTTGGCATCACCCATAAGTTATCTTATCCTGTTTGTCATATCTTTAAAATCTGTTATTTATTAAAGGCTTCGTTGTAGGCAAACTCAGATTGGTGATGAAAACATATCCAGAATGATTTGAACATGGAACATATTCAGAATAATTTGTAAATGAGATTTTGAAATACTTGGTAGATTTTTCTACCAACTTATGTAATCTTTCTTCCTAGTCACTGATGCGTGAAATTTGAGTCAAGGAGTGGTATTCATTTGAGGACTTTACACCTACTTCTATTTGACAAATGTCTATTTGGAGGGTTGCAATCACATTACATGTCATGTCTTGTGAATATAACTTGGTTTTATTTCTGGAAATTCCAAAAGTTTTACTAGGGGATTGTCTATCACCTTGACCATCAATTATAATTAAAGACAGTCATGGTTTTTTATTTTTCTAAGATGTATGATTGTTTTGTCCAATAGAATGGTTTTATACTTATACAGGAGAATCTTTCAACTGCATGTGGCAGGTAGAATACAATGTGGATGTCATTTCAGTAATTTCTTTCCATATCTCTATATATGCCTTACATTGAATGAATTTCCATGTGTCAATAAGCAAACTGCTAAACTTTACAACATTCAGTCCTTGATAAAAATGAAAACTGAGAAGATGAATGAAATTAACTTCCTTTAGAATTTTTAGACTCCTTTCTTTTTTAATTTCATTATTATCAGTTTTTGTAATTTTCAAGTATGCACATGTTTCACTCCTTCTCTCATCCTGCTTTTATCATTTGGAAATTTTCCTTACGTTAGGCTGGAGATAGCACACGGAAAAATTACGAAAAAAAATGCACACAGTTGAGAAATAAGAATGTTAGAGGAGATGATCTACTAAGCGCAGACAAAACTAAAGCTGAAGTGAAAGATCTGTATGCTGGGATCTTGGTTGCAATTCGACGTGCAGAATCAATCTCAAAGAGAATTGAGAAAATGAGAGATGAAGAATTACAACCTCAAATTGTTGAACTGTTAAAAGGGTGGGATAACTCTACCCACTGGAAACTAAACAAACTAAATAATTTCAAGTTTCATTGATTTCTCATGCTCCATTTTCTTAATGCAGCCTGACTCAGTCATGGAAAATCATGTTTGAGTCCCATGAAACCCAGAAGAAGATTCTATCTGAAGTCAAGTACTTCACATGTGCCACGTATGGTAAATTCTGCAACCAATCTCATGGATTTGCAACTCTTCAGCTTGAAGCTCAGCTTCATAATTGGCGTTACTGCTTTAAAGAGTACACTGCAGCGCAAAAAGCATATGTTGAAGCTCTCCATGGATGGCTCAGTAAGTTCATAGTCCCTGAAGTTGAATTTTACTCAAGAAGCAAAAATGTTGCAATGCCATACCAATTCAACGGGCCACCGCTGCTTGTAATATGCAACGACTGGTTGGCTTCACTGCAAAAGTTACCCGATAAAATGGTAACAGTTGCATTGAAAAGTGTTGTGAAGGATGTTAGAGCTTTGTGGCTTCAGCAAAACAAAGAGCAACAGCAGAAAAGGAGGGTAGATAGGTTGACAAGAGATCTGGAGAGAAGGTATTCTTCAACATCACATAAAGTCGTGGAGACTAAGATGCTCGAGTTTCACGTCGTGGACCGCGAATTAGAGGTGGGAAATGATCATCAAGAAGAGGAGTGCATGATGGAGAAGAGTGATCATTTGGAGACGCTGAGAAGAAAACTGGAGGCGGAGAAGGAGAAGCACCACAGTTGCATGCAAGAAACACAGAGGATCACTTTACATGGATTGCAGTCTGGGTTTTCTCTAGTGTTTGAATCATTGAAAGAGTTCTCCAAAGCATCACAGAAAATGTACAATGGCCTTGTAACTTATAGTGAAAATAGTGACAAGGTTGGGAACATTACATATATAGAGGGTGGCTGCAATGTTGAAAATTGCAACAGCCAAAACGGACAATAGTGTTAGTGAGAGAGGGTTTGGGGTGATTTATGTAAGTAATTATGCTATTATTATGTAATGTGTTGTCGAAGCAGCTCGCTGAGACATGCATCAATTTTTAAGATGTTAGGTGACGGAGTGCACTAATGTATTAGTATACCTAATGTTGCTGACTGGTCTACTATGTTGATTGTCAATTCTGAATATTTTCTAAAGCTTTCTGTGTTTAGCAGGTAAAAAGTAAGATAAATCTGGAAATATGATTAAGTGGGTAACACTTGTGAATTAAACTTGTGATATCCGTTTAATTAATTTAAGACAAATAATAATCAGTGTCCTTCGGTATTGGTTAATAAATTAAAATGAAAAAGATTTTTATGAGATACCCAAAATTGTATTATTTATATATTTTTATTTTTTTTTACGTTTTCTATGGAGACTGATTAACCATATCCTTAATTTAATAAGGATTTAGTAAGACTGTCAATGAGGGATCTGGTATGAGATTATGCATTCTATTGGTGTTCGCATGGTGCCGGTTTTAATATCTTGTTTGACTGTTGACTCTTTTATAATTATTTACATTATTAAAAATATTTTATCAAATCAAACATACTCTTATAAATCCAAATGCAATGTATTTAGTTAAACCACCTTGAATCCGTAATAATATTATACCTCGTTAAAATTAAATCAGTTACTAATAAACTAACAATAGCATTGACCATATTCATTTTATGACATATTTACTTTAATGTCTCGTCTAACATTAATTTGGATGAAGTTGTGAGTCATGTAGTAACCATATTTATTACATATTGAAATTTTAATCTATCTAAAAATATTTCTAAAAAAAGAAAATAAAAAAAAAATGAAATAAGTTTCTCCATAAGTTAAAATGAGTTTTTTAATAACTAAATCTTTCAGAGAAACTATATTGGTGAACTTCTAAAAATTAACTAATGGAGAGCTTATTTCTGTTTATAGAAAAATTCATCTCATTTTTCTTTTTCTTTTAAAAATGCTTATAAAGAAGCTTACCCAAACAGATCCTAAGTCACTAAGAATGGATTCGATAGAGGGAGAAGAAGCATATAGGTGAGAAAAAAAAAAAAAAAGAAAATAGGTGAGAAATAAAGTGAAAAAAGAAGTTGTTTCATTGAAAAAAAAATAAATAAAAATATTTAAATTAAAGTTGATTAAACACAAAAATAAAAAAAAAAAACTTATTATTGAATAAAATATTGAAACAAAACAAGAATGCATGTAAAAAAAACAAAAAAGAAACGGAATAAAGCGAGCAATTGGGAACTTAGGATTGTGCTGCAGGGACAGAACACGTAAATAAAAAAAATTCACACATTTCTCTTCTGTTTTGTGAGGAAGTTTTTAGCCGTGGGATCCACTCTTTTTTTAAAAAAAAAAATTCTCCGCACTTCATGCTTGCCAAACCGTTGAAATTTATTGGAATACATAACTTGTCTCCGAATCACTTATCTTCCATGGTATTTGACCACTTTCAAACACACGCTAAGGATGTGTTTGAAAATCTGTTTAATTGGGCATCGATCGAAAGTTACTTTCCAATGAATAAACGAATGAGCAATGAGGTATTAGAATGTAAATTTAGTTGATTGGAAGTAATATCCTAACATACTCTAATTCATCACTGTACTGATATATGAACGTTCATAAATATATTTGTGCTTTCTCTCTTAGAAACTAATGGTCTAACTTGCCAGGATCAGCGAGGTTGCATTTCATTACAAATTATTTCCCAGACTCAATTTTGGACATTACAAAATACAAGCAAACACTTAACCACGCAAACTTACGTTCCACTATAAAAATACTTCTAGTTTGTGTGCACACACGTGTGCGTATAAACCTAGCATTTGATGAAATAAGTGAAATTCATGCCCTTTGGATTTCTTTATTCTATTTTTTTAAAATCTAAACACAAGTTGTGTGTCGCATGCTAAAAAGGGTGAGGTGCAGTCTTTGCGTGAGAGATACACAAGTACAAAAGGTAAGTGCTTATGACCCACCGGTAAAACACAAGATAAAAGCTTTGGAACAAAACGCCAAAATGTACCAGGTCCAAAGTGACTTGGTTTGATATCCATCATAAACACATCCACAGCATCGATCATGAGAGAGGACCCATGACACGTAAAGATGAACACAAATCTAATTTGCCCTTTGGACTAGGAAAATCGCTTCCACGTGAGGCAGTGTGTTTCAAATTTGGAAACCAAATAAGAAAGCTAAGGGTTAAACAAAGGAAACAAAACTCCCCCAGTGTTCTTTTCCTATTGAGATTGCAATATGCTCAATTGCTCACCAACTGTGAACATGAATCTACACCTTTCCTATGTAAGTTTCACGCTTTTAATTTGCCCATTCAACAACTACATACTATTCAAAGTTTTGTACAATATGCAATGATTTCACATCCTAAAAAAAAGCTTGGGTACGATCATGCTTCATGCAAATGAATAGTTACAAGTTACACATTTTCATATAAGATCACCATATTTTCCTGTCTACCTTAGGTACAGAGAAAACCAACAAATGAGAGAGAATTATGATTTCACTAACAACAGAAGCAGGAGTGTATGCCCAGAAATGGTATAACAGTTCTCTCCAGCTGACACAACCACAGGGGTCCAGCTACGAGTCATATGGTTATAAGTTATAACAGTAGCCTCCCCTGTCTACCTTAGGTCATGCGGCATGCAAATGAATAATTACAAGTTTCACAATTTAATGTCAGATCCCCATGTTTTCCTGTTTACCTTAGGTACAGAGAAACCAAGAATTGAGATATAATAATGATTTCACTAACAACAGCAGCAGGGTAGTGTATGCCCAGGAATGGGACTATATCTACCTGCAACCAGTTCTCTACAGCTGACCCTACAATGGCGCCAGCTACAAGCCCTCCTATGGTTATGATAGCGGCCTTCCCTGCAAAAAATAAGCAGGATAGGAAAATGAGAAAGGAATGAAACTTGTTTTATACTAATCCAAAAGAATAAAGCAGAGTTTAAGAAAGGTAAAAGGTCTGACAAGTGAAAAAGATCTTAACCACCAATAGCTAGAAGTGCCATTTGTTAAGTAGGTCAACTTTTTCAACTGCAGTGCAGTGCCATACTTTATTTGATACTTCTTATTCCTTGCAGACAGCCATTTACATAGACATCATCTTCATGTTAGATAAATTAAGCCCTCATCCCAGAGACACGAGCAGTAGTATCCAAATCAGCAGCATTAGAATTACAAGTCTTTTCTATAAACCCATAACCAAAAACTTTTAATATTGGGAGTCTGGGTCAGGGAGAACATAAGAAATGAAGTCAATAGGTAGGCCTCAATGTTCTGACATAGTCTGGTGAACTAGTTAACAAAGCAGCCACTAATTGTGCACTCCTTGTCTAATTACAATGCAAGTGAAAAAGTCCAGCACGCAAAATGCTATTATGAAAGACTTATGCAAAGTCTCATTATGCACCTAAATTTTGCATTATCTCATAAAACAATCTAGATGTTTCTATAGTCATAGACAACCACAAAAACAACCAAGTCTCATCCCACTAGTTGGGATTAGTCACATGAATCAAACAACACAGTTCTTTTTGAGAAACCAAAAGTTGAGGTTAATACATATCAGTTTTCATCTCATATCTGTCATCAAGATATTAAGTTTGAAGAAAGGAAAGAAGGCTAATATCATCATATTCAGTTTTCCCTTTTTTTCTAGTTCTCCCATTCTCTGTGGTCTTTCCAATTCTCACTTTCTTTCCAACATACAAACCAATATGAATATCACCAGCCATGAAACAAAAATTCTTTTCCATTGCAATGAACTAATTGTGGAGTGCACAATATGCATGATAACATTCCTTACCTAACTTAACATTCTTTTTGGTCATGAAGTACAGGGAAGCTCCAAAGCTACCAGCCAAGAGGAGTCCAGGAACATCAGCCCCAGCATAACCTGCGGCGGGTGCAGAAGCCCCATTAAGATAAGTCAAACCCATCAATGCACCATACACTCCAGCTTGTAAACCTAAATCACTAGTGGAAGGTGACTCAATAGATACAGGTGAATTCTTCAACCATTGAGGCATTGATCCCCCAGCTGGGGACTTAACACGTTTGACATCAGCATAACGAACACTACTGTTCACTACTTTCCCTGCCCGACGCTGAGTTAGGCTCTGCATAAGCAACATGTCGTATGCAGCCTCAACCTAAAAAGCACCCACTAATTGTATCAATACAATAGTCCACTTTATCCAGAATTCCAGAAAGAGTTAACTGAAAACTGAAAAGCATAAACTTCTTAATAAGCACTTACAGGAGAAAATTAGTTTTTTTATAAGCTAATTTATAGAATTTCTTTCATTTAGCTTCTCTAAAAGCTGATTTTAATTTATCCATTAGCAAATTTTAAGTTGTGAAAAGAACTTAATTCATTTTACTTGCCTTCTTCATTTTTGTTTTCTTTATGGGATGTTTGTTTCAAGGTATAATATGTATACCTAGAAATCACATTTCCATGAATATTATGCCCACAAATATTATTCATAAGATCACGTTGAATTAGTCTTTAGTTATTAATTGAAAAATTGAAAAGAAAAAGTAAAAGAATGAAATGGGAACAGATAGTTATTGTAGAAAATAACTTACATTCCATAGAAATATAAGAATCCACCTTTCACCATGGCAATAAGAAACAAGAGAAATATGAACATTTTATATTCCTCGGAATCAACAACTATGAGAATAGTATTTATTCAAAAGTCAAAACTTGAACCAAACCAAGAAATGTGATATTCACTTTCCTGCAAATCCTTTTTGTTACATTATAACCAACACAGTCTATAATACCTATTGAGAAGTTTATCCAAACATAACCTAGCTTCACTACTGACCAATCACCACCTAGAGGAATGACCTAGATATAGTTTTTTAAGTATATTTGGTGCTGTTTTCTTATTAAAATTAAAATTGGAATTTCACCTTGTTAATTCGTTGTAATGAATGTTTACATTAACTTTGAGCATAGATTCCTAAAGTGAAACTTCAATTCTAACAAGCATGTGCAAGCTGAATTTGATTCTCATAGATACTTGTTTGTCGTTGGAAATTAGAACAGAAATTGAGGAAAACTAAACCTGAGCAATGGCATCTTGGTCATCTTTGCAATTGGCGACGATTGCGTTTTTGGCGCGGAGTATGTCGTCGAAGGAAGCGCCCTCCGACACGCCCAGCAACTTCAGCGCGTTCTCCACCGACATCTCGAACGGCGCGGAGTCATCGGCGCGCGAGCTCGCCTGGACAGGCGCAGCCGTCCTGATGCGTATCCGCGGCGTCGCGGTGCGCCACGGCTCGGCCGCCGCGATTGGTTTTCGCAGCGAAGGCTGAACCGGTGGTCTGGGAAACACCGAACCGGGCGAGAGACGGTCGGGTCGGACGGAGAGAGTGGCTGCTGCCATGATGATGTTATTACTAATTATTTTTTTTAGAGTTAGAGAAAGAAAAATAAAATACAAAAAAAAAAAAGATTGTGAGGCTTGGAGTGAGTAAGGGAAACAAGTGTTTGAAATAGTTACTTTCAACGGCAACAGCCACATTTTTGTTTTGTTCCAGTCACGGGACACTCTCCTTGTCTCACCACCGTTGATTTGATGCAAAACTTGAAAAATCATCATCATCTTATGTTTATCTTTCTTCTACGGCACATTAACATTCACATTATTGAATACTAGTATTTGACTACAGGGATGCTACTGCTACGAATACTAACGCTTGCAGCATAACAATGTCTTTGTCGTTCTTGTTTTTAATTATTATCATGTGCTCGTGGATTAATTGATTGTTATAGTTTGATCGATTAAGATTATTTTTTTAATACATTTCTTGTTTCATTTGTTTTGCCATCTGTATTCAAGTATAAAGAACTCAACCATTAACTTGATGAATGCAGTGTATGTTTGGTTTTCGGTTGGAAAATTGATTAAGATGTTAGAATTGATTTTGGATTTGACTTCATGTTGGAGAACTTTAGAATTGATTTTTAGATTCATAATTAATTAAGACAGAAGTAATTTTTAATTTTTATGTTGAATCCAAATTTTTATACTTAATTTTCTACTTTTATAATAATATCTAACATAAATTAAATCACTTAAAATTAATTTTAATTAAAATTATTTTTTTCAATACTCGTCCAAATATATACTTACTGTGTGATAGAAATGGTCAACTAAAAAATATAGATATTAATTAGAATAGAACTGATAAAATTAGAATGTATACATTGAAATGTTTTCATTCCATTTTTAAGTTGATTTTGTAAGTTTAAAGAGGATGAAGTGAAGTAATGCAGTTGTTTGAAATTAAATGGAATTTAAAAGAGAGACAAATATTAATATGCATTGCACACTTGATGGTAAATGAAGAGAAATAGATTGATACAAAATGAAATAAAAATATTATTTCCTTATTTAAATATTTATAATGAAATGGAATAAAATTTTCATTCTGTTATTAAATAAGAAAACAGAAATATGCATTATTTTAAATTGTCAGTGTATAAAACTTATTAAGTAAGTAAATGAACTGGAATAAATTATAATCTTGTTCTTATGTTTTCCTCATTAAAAATTTTAAAGAATAAAAGAAAGTATGGATTTTGACAATCAACATAGGTGAAAAAATATGGAGGTGCATAGTATATGAATGTGTGCTTTCTTTTCTTCCGTTTTGACCATTTCATCTTTAATATTTTTTCCATAGGTTAATTGCGTAATCCTTGTGTGTGTTTGTAGTTTGCATTTGCACTTGTATCATGAGTTCCGTTAAAGACAATTCTCATTTATTATTATTATTATTATTATTATTATTATTTGCATCTTGTTCTATTGTTTAGTTGGTTCCTTTGAGGAGTTGGATTGTTAGACTTTACAAATTACTGGATATGTGCATAGTTCCAAGGAGTTTGGGCCATGAGGATAGACCAAAAACCAATACTATAGTTTTTCTAGTTTTTTTTTTTAATGTTTATTCCTTTTTAAAATATCGTGAAATTAATGAATGATTGTAATTTAGAAAAGTAGTAACACTACATCACCACATTTTTTTCATTGGTTAAAAATTATTAAATACTACAAATTTTTTGAATGTGGTGTATTAAATTATAAACAAAAATGAGGTTTACATAATTTTATAATTTTTAATAAAATTTAATTAATAATCAGACTAAAAAACATATTTTAGCCAAAGAAAATGTAATCTAAAAATGCATTAGAAGATAAATCATTACATCTCATGATCCTAACCAATTTTCACTTAACACAACTAAAAAAATTAATTTTTGAAAAAGAATTAATGAAAATAAGTTATATTTATTTATCAATTAGTTATCCATTCAAACGATATAGGATTAAGTCTCATTAAGTAAAATATTAAATTTAAATCATATAAATAAAAATAATAATGTAATAGTTGAAAAGAAAGATCCCATCAAACATAAAAATTAAGTTCTTTAATAAAGATTAATTATTATTGTAGAATCGATAAATATTCTATATTAATAACATATTAATTAAAAATTATATTTTATGTAAAAATTATTGGAGACTTTAATGGTCTTTATACGTGTAATAATTTTGTGTATTTTTTTACAGAATAATTTTGTGCATTAGACATTGTCTTTGCAATAATATGTTAATTTCCCCCATCAATTAAATTCGGAAAATGATAAAACTAATTGCAACGTGACATCCTTGCACCTGACACTCCGGGCGCAACATGGAGTTGTGTTGTGGGTCATCTTTATTTATTTTTAGATAAATAGTGTATTATTAAATTATAAAGCACCAATAAATTTATTTCTAAAAGATGAAATTTAATTTTATCTCTTAAATAAAAAAAAGTGTGATAAATCTATTTATTTGTTAATTTTCATCAATTATTGTTAATAAAAGAACTTAAGTGACACATATAAAGATGAATTTGTCATCATTTTATACATTTAGGGATAAAAATGACTATTTATTTAAAATATAATTAAATTTTTATCTTCTATTTTTTAATAATTACAAGCATAACATTACAATAAATATTTAAAAATAATAATAAAACAATCATAAATTAAAACAAACATAATAATAAACATAATATTAATTAATAAACATATATGTCAATTACTATATGAAATTTTCGTTGTGATAGTACTTTACTAAAAAATAAGACTCAAACAAAAATGTTTATTTAAATAATATTATGTTTGTTTTAACTTATGTTTACTTTCATTTTTTTTAAGTATTTATTATAATATTATATTTGCAACGATTAAAAAGGAGAGAAAATGAAAATTAAATTATATTTTGGATAAATAACAATTTTCGTCCTAATATGTAGAACGTTAACAAATTCGTCTCTAAATATACCATACAAGATCTTTTATTAAAGACAACAAAAAAAATTACCAAATGGATAGATTTGTTACACTCTATTCATTTTTATAAACTAAAATTTAGATTTTGTATTTTAAAATAAATTTATCAAATTTTACACATTCAAGAAAAAAATAATTATTTACTTTTATTTTTAACATGGAGAAAAATACAGACTCTTTCGTTCTTTAACTTTAGCACCATAGAATCAGTCTTCAAACCAAGGTTGAAAATTCGAAGAGATTTTACTCATTTATTTTTCAAAATAAAAAATAAAAAAATTGGAATTTAATAATTTGAGGCCTTTTTACGTAAAGGGGGTATTTTTTTCGTAATTTACGGATTAGGGGTACTTTTTAATTAATTTACAGAAAAGGGGTAAGTCGTAAAACTTTTTACGACTTCTGAATGGGAAATCGTAAATAATTTTACGACTTTATTTTTTTATTTTTCCCGTCCAAAATCGGATAATTTTTTACGACTTCTGAATGCATTTTATTTTTAATTTACGACTTCAAAGTCGTAAAGTAAAATCGTGCCAACAAATACGATTTCTGTTTTTTTTTAAGGAAGTCGTATAATAATTTACGACTTCCATTAGTTTTTTTTTCAAAGTTGTTTCATTGTATACGACTTTTGCTTTTTTTTTGTTTTAGGTTTTTTTAGGATACGTTTTGTTTAATTTTGTTTTGTTTAATTTTGTTAATTTATTTTGTTAAGTAAATTTTAATAAAATTATTTTATTTATTATTTAAGAATACACTAATTTTAATATATTTATTTGATTTAATATTTTGTATAATTTTATTTATTTTGTATTCAATA
>PYAF01004164.1:788254-843675 GCA_007407185.1 Glycine tomentella | reverse complement strand
CCATGCATTGAAGGCTTTAAATATTGCAAGCCGATTGTGCAAGTAGATGGAACATTTTTAACTGGAAAATATTGTGGTACTTTATTGACTGCCATTGGACAAGATGGTAGTAGAAACATTTTTCCACTTGCTTTTGCAATTGTTGAGAGCGAGAGCAAAGAAGCTTGGATGTGGTTCTTGCATCATTTAAGGAGATACGCTACACCCCAACCGAATTTGTGTATTATTTCAGACAGGGGAACGTGTTTGTTAGCAGCTTTGCGATCAGACAGAGTTGGGTGGATTACACCAGATGTATCTTCTGTGTATTTCATTCGCCACATTGCTTCAAATTTTAACAAAGAGTTTAGGAATGTTGACTTAAAAAAACAAGTCATAAATATGGGTAATCTTCTAAACATTTCATAAATAAAATTCTTACATTATTGTGCATTAACCTAATTAATACTTATTGTTTTTTATTTTGTCATAGGATACGAGTTGAGAAAATCTCGGTTTGAGGCAAAGTTACTCATAATGCGATCTGAGTTTCCACTTGCAGCAGATTGGTTGGACCAGATTCCCAAGAATAAATGGACACAGGCATATGATGAAGGAAAACGGTATGGCCATATGACTACTTGCCGAATGTATGAATTCTGTGTTGAAAGGAGCCCGAACATTGCCTATTACTGCCTTAGTGAATGAAACATTTAATAAAATAAATGATTCATTTATTAGTAATGCCATGAAAATCATGGCCATGATAGAGGCAGGATATAGGTACTCTAAAGAGGTATCTGTTATGCTGCAAGAAAATCGACACATTGCAACCTCACATTATGTGAGGATGTACGTTCGAGAAACGGAGGAGTTTGAGGTTCAAGAAATTGCAAACACGCGACTTGGGCGACGAGCAATGGCATGCACTGTCAAATTGAACGAATGGTCATGTGATTGTGGATAATTTCAGGCCATTCGAATTCCTTGCTCGCACGCAATTGCAGCTTGCGCTTCTTGCAATTTAAATTACGATGACTTTGTTGACCCTGTATATAAGTTGGAAAACATTTACAAAGTTTATCAACATCACTTTCACTCCCTTGGAAGCAAAGACCAATGTCCTCAATATGTAGGTCCATATTTTATGTCTGATTCTTCAAAACGACGTCAGACATCAGGAAGGCCAGCCACTACTCGTATACATAATGAAATGGACGAATCAATTCCAAATAGGCCTAAGAAATATTCATTGTGTAGAACTGAAGGACATAATCTTAGTAACTGTCCATACAAGGAAGTCAACGGTTAATATTATTTATAGTTTTTATATTTTTATTTCATTTGTATTGTTCATTTATAATGTTATTTTTATTTTAACAATCATTTTTATTACTAAATTATATTATGTTCATAATATTGTCATAATTATTAACAAAAATCATTAACATATTATTGTGTCAAATATTAAATTTTGTTAACAATAATTGAATATTATTATAAAAATTTTAGTTTAATTCTTTTCAAATACAAATGTTAACATAAAAATACATATATTATAAAATATATCAAATAAAATTATATAATATCTTAATTAAACATATATTACTTTGTAAATTTTTGAATTATAAAATAACATAATTTTTATAATAAAAATAAGAAACAACAATTAAAATTAAAAAAACAAAAATAAATAACAAAACAAAACAATATTTTCTTTTAATGTTTATATTGAATACAAAATAAATAAAATTATACAAAATATTAAATCAAATAAATATATTAAAATTAGTGTATTCTTAAATAATAAATAAAATAATTTTATTAAAATTTACTTAACAAAATAAATTAACAAAATTAAACAAAACGTATCCTAAAAAACCTAAAACAAAAAAAAAAAGAAGCAAAAGTCGTAAAAAAAACTAATGGAAGTTGTAAATTATTATACGACTTCCTTAAAAAAAAAATGAAAGTCGTATAATAATTTATAACTTCTTTAAAACAAAAAACAAAAATTATATTTGTTGACACGATTTTACTTTACGACTTTGAAATCGTAAATTAAAAATAAAATACATTTAGAAGTCGTAAAAAATTATTCAATTTTAGTCAGAAAAAATAAAAAAATAAAGTCATAAAATTATTTACGACTTCCTATTCAGAAGTCGTAAAAAGTTTTACGACTTACCCCCCTTCCATAAATTATTTAAAAAGTACCCCTAATCCATAAATTACAAAAAAAAATACCCCTTTATGTAAAAAGGCGAATAATTTGATGTTCTGTTAAAAAATTTGGTCCAATAGATCCGTGTTCCTCACCCACAGTCCCTCCTCACCCACGTCTCTCTCCCGCTTCAGATCGTAAACATCTCGCTGGTGCGTTTTTCTCTCTTCCGATCCATTTCCTCGCTCCTTTCGCTTCGATCTTTCAATCGCCATTCAATTCTGTGTTTCTCGATCTCATTGTTTCGCCCAAATCTTACTATCACTTCTTCATTTGTCTGTTCCAAAGGTTTTTGAATAATTAAAGTATGAACAAACTAGCTCACAGTTCGATCACTTATCTACTCGAATAATTTTTTTTTTTTATATTTGTCTGTCATATTTAGCTCAGTCGTTTAATTCAGTAGCGATTGGTTCGGATCAATCCATTTTTTAAACATACAAATGAAGTGCAATTTGGATCGGAGTATTGTTATTGTCGCTGAAGTTTTTGTTAGAGTGAACCGCTAAATTGATTATCTAAAAATTAGGTTAGTTTTTAATTATATATTCGAGGAACTAAGTATATTTGAAGCATTGATTTAGTGGTTAAAATCTTTCGACGGATTTGGTGGTAACTCACTAAGCTTTCAAGGAATAGTTTAATACGGTAGTTTTTATTTACTTACATTTTTTTTTACTGTTATGGTGTCTGTATTGATTGTGTTTTCGGAGTTTGCTCTGTCTTAATTATTGATTATTGATCAGAGCAATGCCTTTTTAGTATCGCTTCTCGTTTGTGTTTGCATAAATTGACTTTTGTTCAACTCTTCTTTTGTGTGCTTGTTTGAAGTTCCAAGATGGGTGTGGCTGAGAACATTCCCGATATGGAGGAGGGTACCTTGGAGATTGGAATGGGTATGTGTCTTACTAGTATTGGTTTGCCTTTCTTAATTAATAATTTTCTACTGTGATTGGATTCCCTGTGGGTGTGTATACACCAGTCATTGATAAATGAAGAAAGGATATTTAATGCTTGCCATTATGCATGAAAGAGAGTTTGCAAGCAAGACTAATTGACTACTTGGTTGATACTTGATCAATCAACGTTGATAACTTGTGGTATTTATTCCATTATTATTCAGTTTGTCCCTGAATTATTTGTTTGCATACTAATGTTGCAGAATACAGAACTGTATCGGGAGTTGCTGGACCATTGGTCATTCTTGACAAAGTTAAGGTAATGATGGTGTGCTGCTTGCTGATATTGTTATTGAATTTTCTGGGTTTTTTATTTTCTCAATGTTCTGCTGTGACTAAAGTTTATATTTTATACTGATAAACTGCATCAGGGACCTAAGTTTCAAGAGATTGTTAATATTCGTTTAGGAGATGGAACTACTCGGCGTGGACAAGTTCTAGAGGTTGATGGCGAAAAGGCTGTTGTTCAGGTTAGAGCCTATTGCATGCATAATCTTCTTCTGTACTTACCTCTTGTCTTTGAGTTGATGACTTGAGATTTATGTGCTTATTTTTTAGGCATAACCAAAACATTATAAATTCCCCTGTTGTTTACTTTGTGAACATTTTTCTTTGTTAGAAATGCTTTCACTGTTGTCTACTTTACTAATGTAGTTGCAGTGACTTTAAAAGGATTGCCTGGTGCAGGAATCTCCCACTGAGTGGGGATGTAGCTGTATTAACTTCAATAGCAAATAACTTTGTCACTGTTAAATTTAGCTATTCTGCTAGTACCGTTATCAATGGTTTAAAGTTTATTCACCTTTTTCTTAACTTTTGACCAGGTATTTGAAGGTACATCTGGGATCGACAATAAATTTACAACTGTGCAATTTACTGGAGAGGTACAAATTCAGTTATTACTGTTCTCTATATGGAAAAGTTCATGTATAATGATGCATGCACATTTTATTGCTTTTTCCCATCATTATCTGCTGCCTGGTGACTTGTCTCAGTAGCATTGAAATTTCAATTCTGTAGGACCTATTTTTCTAGTGGAAAACACATAATTGAGCTGATCATTGGCTGTTTTTTTAATGCGCTTTCTTCTAAATTATCCCAGTGGATACATAAGACAAATCCAATTATAACTATCCCAAGAGCTTGTTGAAGCTGCAATTTTTCCTCCCTTCATAAAAGGACAATTGGGTTTCACCAGCATCAATATTATTTACACTATGTATCAATTGACTTGATTAATTTCTTATTTTACATTATGCTTTTATTTTTCACCTGTTTACTTGACATTTGTAGCGGAAAGTGGAGACTTCAATTTTATGATATAATACAGTCAAATGTACATGTTATAAACCAACTTCTAATAAGAAAATAAAGGAAGAACTGTGATACATTGAAGCTGTAGTATGCAAAAGGTTTGGCTGCTGAGGGGTGATTCCTCAAGTGATTAATTTGCTTACAATTTAGCCACGAGTATTGATTATTGACTTGAAACTAAAAAATTTCCTTTAAATTTTTTCTTTAGTTACATGTTACTTTTATTGTATTGGAATCAGTTTATTTCACCTTTTGACTTCCTCTTTTCCTCTCTTTTTGTTTGTCCACAGGTGTTAAAAACTCCTGTCTCACTGGACATGCTTGGACGCATATTTAATGGTTCTGGAAAACCAATTGATAATGGTCCACCAATTTTACCTGAGGCTTACCTGGATATTTCTGGTATTTAACTTCCTTTGCAGTGTTCTACAATTGTATCTTGATGTGTGAATCCTCCCCCCCCCCCCCCCCCCCCCCCAAAAAAAAAACATCTAATATCTTCCCAATATTTCAGGAAGTTCCATCAATCCTAGTGAGAGAACCTATCCTGAGGAGATGATACAGACAGGAATATCTACAATTGATGTCATGAATTCTATTGCAAGAGGTCAAAAGATCCCTCTATTCTCAGCAGCCGGTCTCCCCCATAATGAAATTGCTGCACAGATCTGTCGTCAGGCTGGCTTAGTCAAGCGACTAGAGAAATCTGATAATCTTCTTGAGGTATAGTGGATTGCTTATGGTGCCTTTTGTCAAATATGTATTACTAGTTTACTGTGAAACATATGACTTGTAAAACAGTTTAATCTCTGGTTGTTTAGAGTATAGGCCTTTGAAATTTATACTATTATAAGTTAAAACATTACCATTATCTATGTATCCTTGAAAATTAAATTTCAATATTAGATGGGAAGGATAGTTGTGGCTTTTGATTTCTCAAAATTTTGGAAACTTTATAATAGATTTGTAGAAATTAGACAGAAGATCTGTCAATTGCTTGAGTGGGAGCACTCAACATCCTTGATATTTTATAATCATAAAAAGAATATACTTTAAAACATTTACCTGTGCAATAATAAAATTAAACTATTCCCTATGACAAACTTTTCCGGTGATTCTTTAACTCCAATAATTCCCATGACTTATTAATCACTTTCACTGTTTTGAACAAGCTGACATGTTTAATTTGAAATGATCTCACTTGTTTTATTTCTTACAAATCTATTGCTTCTTATTTCCTTCAGATTTATTGCTTAATCGTTTACTTTAACTCTTTATTTCTGTACTTTTTGTAAGATGAAAGTGATTTTTCACAATTACCATGTTGTGCAGGGTGGAGAAGAGGACAATTTTGCTATTGTGTTTGCAGCTATGGGAGTTAACATGGAGACTGCACAGTTTTTCAAGCGTGACTTTGAGGAGAATGGATCAATGGAGAGAGTGACTCTTTTCCTTAATTTGGTAATTCTTTAAAAATTAAAATCTGTTAGCGTCGTTGTTACGTCATCAGTTAACGTTATTTGAATGCAGGAACTAAAAGTGGTGACGAAGAAAAAGTTTAGGACTTTGACCGGTCAAAATTTAGATTAGGGACTAAAAGCAGAGATCCGAAAAAGTTTAGGGACCAAAAAAATAGTAAAACCCTTTAAAACTTTAAGTGAAAAAGAAAAGAAGTAAAAATTTCTAGGATGTACAAGCTGGTGAATATTTAAATGATGGTTTTGTAAGGTGGTTTTTTCTTATAAAAGAATATATGACCTTAAAAAATTTAAAATCGAATATCATATTATGTATATGTGGAACTTAAGGTGATAGTGTGATGCATTGAGAAGGACCTCCCCCCCCCCCCCCTAAAACTGAAAGCAAAATTTAAATGAGGCTTTTTGATTTCCTGACTTGCATGAAGGAGCTAATCCCTAAAATGTTCTCTTGCTAATGTGAATATGTGATTTACTGCAGGCAAATGATCCTACAATTGAGCGTATTATCACTCCTCGTATTGCTCTTACTACTGCTGAATATTTGGCTTATGAATGTGGCAAGCACGTTCTTGTGATACTCACAGACATGAGTTCTTATGCTGATGCTCTTCGTGAGGTAATTTACCTTTAGCTGTTGTTAGTTTGGAAAAAGAAGCAACAAAAAGATAGGAGAGTTGAAACATTTTATGGCTTTGATGATAATTAGAAATTGACATTCTTTTATGCCTTTGGTTTCTTAGAATGTGGGTTTGAGCCTAACTCAATCCCAAAAGCTAGATCATAGGGTGAGGGTTGTCCCTCACTTATATACTCTATCTTGGCCTTATCTCTAGCCAATGTGAGACTTAGGTTTTTCTCAATCCACCCCCTCACGTCCAGCACTTTTGGGCTTAGTGTGTGGATAACATGGTGGGTGATCCTTTGAGTGGATCTAGGATAGACTATGATACCATCTTAGAATATGGGTTTGGGTCAAACTCAACCCCAAAAGTTAACTCAGTGTGAGGATTACCCCTCACTTATATACTCTACCTTGGTCCCTAGCTAATGCGGGGCTTGGATTTTTCCCAATATGGCTTATTCTTGGAGTATGATAAATAATTGAACATATTTCTCAAACAATTTGCATGACACTTGATCCCATAGGTATCTGCTGCCCGAGAAGAAGTGCCAGGTAGACGTGGTTATCCTGGATATATGTATACAGATCTTGCAACAATTTATGAACGAGCTGGGAGAATTGAGGGGCGTAAAGGCTCTATTACACAAATTCCAATTCTAACCATGCCAAATGATGGTAATGAAATATATAAGTTATTAAGTTAATCAGCTGTCTTGCATAATGGTTTCTTAACACTGTATGATTATATTTTGAACTTCTGTACAGATATTACGCACCCAACTCCTGATCTAACAGGATATATCACTGAGGGGCAGATATACATTGACAGGCAGCTGTATAATAGACAGGTGAGTTATGTTGAAGCTTTCAGCTGTAATGAACATTGTACACCAAGTTCGATTAATTACAAGAGAGAATTTGGCACAGAACGCATCCTAACATTTAATGTCATATTACTATAAGAACAGTCAATTACTGGCTTCTTATTCAATGAAAATTTGTCTCCATGAGAAGTTCATCGGTTTCTCCCAACTTTTAATTTTTGTCATGTCATGCCTTTGAATATAAGTTTGAATTGTTTAGGTTTTATTTTTCCTTTGACACATGAAGGTGGAAGGCTGTGAAAAATGTTACCAGTTAGATTGTTGGAGATTTTTGTTTATAAAGCTGTCAAAATGACCTGATGGTTAATTGCTTGCATAGTTGCATTTAATGTTGATTAACTATGTAGATTTCATATTGAGGCCAAAACTAAACATTCTAATTATTTTTAACTGAGCAGATATACCCACCAATCAATGTCCTACCATCACTATCTCGGTTGATGAAGGTAAGGATAATCTTGTTTGTTGATATCAAGTGATAAATATTTTCTCATTCTTAATTTATGCAAAGTGGTTCACGTTCTAATGGTGCATCATTGGTCACTTCTGCAGAGTGCTATTGGTGAGGGAATGACTAGAAGGGATCATTCTGATGTGTCCAACCAGGTCTCTGATCTTGTTTTGTTCATCACAGTTATTTTTCTGTTCATCACACAGACTATCTCATTCATGTTATTTTTATTTTTTTTCAGCTCTATGCAAATTATGCTATTGGAAAGGATGTCCAGGCAATGAAAGCAGTGGTTGGAGAAGAAGCACTTTCATCTGAGGACATGGTCTATAATAACTTTCTATCTTGATAAGTACTATATTTTGTTTCTTCAAGTGAAATTGCCCGTGAAGTGGTATTAATGGAACTCTTGCCCCCCCATTTTGTTAACAGCTGTATCTGGAATTTTTGGAGAAGTTTGAGAGGAAGTTTGTTGCCCAGGGAGCTTATGACACCCGCAATATATTCCAGTCACTTGATCTTGCATGGACTTTACTCCGGATTTTCCCTCGTGAGCTTCTTCATCGTATACCAGCCAAGACTCTTGACCAGTTTTACAGCAGAGATGCTGGTAATTGATGATTAATTCATATACCTTGGTCACCTGCTCAACCAGTTCCTACTGTCATCAGCAATTTATTTGTTTCTTTGCTTTCTGCGCCCCCCCCCCCCCCCCCCCCCCCCCCCCCCCCCCCCCGCAAAAAAAAATCCACATTTCTTCTATGCATAATAAAAGGATTGAGTCTGTTTGAGGGCCTCATATTTTGAGTCGGCCAGTCAGTCGGAAAGTAGACCCCATAGATGTTATATGATTCCTGAGCCATTTTTTCTTTTGGTGGGGGAAAATATGAGTTGTGTTAGTTTGGGATGGCGTCGATTGCATTGTGGGATGTTCATATTCCCTGCTGTTTGAATTTGTGGACACTGCGTTCCCAATGTATGTTGCTTGTTTCATAATTTTTTTTTTTTTTTTATATATCTTGTAATTTGATTGTTTACTTTAGGATATTCATAATCAGGATAGTTGTCTTTTGGACGCATCCTTGATGTATTTATCTGCATGAATTTATGAATAATTCAAACAAGCATTTATAGTCTGGCAATATTTGCACTAGTCGCTATCGTTGTAGGCCCAAACTCCAAACAATTATTTTGGGTATCAGCCTTATGTTCATCGTGCTTGGTAAATCCAGTTGTTCGTCATTGATGATATGATACTACTTCTCTGGCTGGCTGGCTATTTGTAATGATCCACGTGGTCAGCTTTATTCCCTGCTTTTGGCTGACTCAATGATACTGTTGTTGTCCACACACAAAAACAAGAATCGGAGATCCAATTTCTTCCCTAGTTATAACCCTGTTTGATTGAACTTCCAATTAAATCCTACCAACTTGTTAAAAAGAAAAATAAAGAGGGAATTTTTTTGTCACCTTTAATTGTTGGTATTTAATTCGGATCAAACAAAGACAAGAATGGAAGATTTGATTTGTGTTGTAAAGTATTCTTTATTTGATATGATTCGATTACACCAGATAAGATTTGATTTTGATTTAATTTGATAAATGAGGAAGGATGAAATATTAGTGTAACTTTGATAATTATTATATTACTTTTATAATTTGTTATAAAATGTGATTTTTATTGATTCAACTAATGTATTATATTTATATATTATCAATATTTTGTGTCAAATTTTATCAAAATTGAACAATACTAAGAAGACAATTAAATGATTCATATTCTAATATATTTTGAAATGTTTATATTATGTCAATTTTAATCTATATGAATGAAATAACAAACGATTTTGGATTAATATGAAATTTTACATATGTGATCTATGTGAAAAGAATTTTCAGTCAAATAGTAAGTTTTAAGAAAATATTATTCAATTAAAAGTTATAAAATGATATAATAACTATTAAAGTTATATTAATATAATTTAATCTCACCTCAATAAATATATATATATATATATATATATTGACAAAAAGAGAAATGCTACTATGATACCCTCAAACACTCTTTTAACACATCCACGTCACATGTTTTTAAACTTCTTTACCAATTGTGCAAGTTTAGCCATTCTTTTTATTTTATTATTATTAAAACACAAACCCTCTTCTTCTACTTGCCCCTTTTGCATATTGGCTATCACGCAACAAGCTTAATAAAAAAAAAATCATGAGTTGGAATCCATAAATAACATCTTAACACAAAAAATTTCATAGATTTGAATATGGAAACAACATCTTTTGTATATGCAGGAATAAGACTGCATATAATATTTCTTCCTCTTGCCTTCGCATAACAAGTTTATGGACAATGACGTACTTAGTTTTTTTAATTTTTTTCTATTGTAAATATACAAATCAAAAGTACTTTTTTTACTTTTAAAATAACAAATTTGTTGCTTCTCATCCAAACCGAGGTTTGCTCCAAATGTACATCGCATAATTAATTTTCAGAGAATTCAAGAATGATACCAAATTGAGCTTGGGATTCCAAAAGTATCTTTGAGTCTTCGAGGTACCCAAACAAATATTCAAATTGTTGGATAATGTTCTGTTTAATGCTTGGCCCAAATCCCTAGGAGTTGAAAAAAGGAATGTTGACTTGGGCCCAAATCCCGAGGGTTGACCTCGGCCCATTTCCCCATTTAGGGTGCAGAAATCCCTAAACCTAATTCTCTCTATAAATACAACATTTATATATGGAGACTGACGGAGACTAGACCAGACAGACCTGCAAGAGAGTGCAGAGTGAAATAGTAGTGAGGAAGAGGGTCTCCAGCATTTTGGCTGTTGAGAGTGTCTCCGAGAGGTTGAAAGCAACTCTTGTTGAGAGTGAGTGTTCACCATTGTGAGTGACTCCGGCGTGAGGCTGTTGAGTGATTGTAACCATTATTATTGAGAATAGTGGATTGTTCTGGACTAGGTTCAATGGGTTTTCCTCTTGGAGGTTTTTCTCCCACGTAAAGCTATTTGTGTTGTTATCTTCTCCCTTTTATCTCTCGCGCATCCTTCGTTGTTTATTTCACGTTTCTGCGTTATACTTACTGTTTGATTGAGAGTGTGTTGAGTCCGGTGACTCCCTGTGTTTGTGGTTGGTGGAAGTGTTACTCCCAGCCGAGAAGGTGTGTGGTGCCGAGATACCACAACAGAGTGGTATCAGAGCCCAGTGTGAAGGGTTCTGAGAGAGAGATACCAGGATGGAGACCAGTGGTAGCATAACCCATGATGGGGATATGTTCAAGTTGACCGCAGACAACTTTACCTACTGGAGGTCGATGATGGAAGATCATCTGTACTGCAAGGATTTGTACGAGCCCATTGTTCTTGATGAGAGACTGGTTGGAAAGACCGACAAGCAGTGGGAGATCCTGAGTCGAAAGGCAGTGGCCACGATCAGGAAGTATATCGACAAAATCCTCTTTGAGCATGTGTCCGAGTTCGCTAATGCATACGAGTTATGGAACAAGCTGGAGTCCATGATTCAGAAGAAAACTCCAATGAACAAGGCACATCTCGTTTGCCGGCTTGTAAAGCTGGAGAACAAGGACGGGATGAGCATGATTGAACACCTCAACACATACAAAGGTATTGTGAACCAGTTGTCCAAGGCCGACATGAAGATTGACAACAAGATGCAGGTTCTGTTGTTGCTGAGTTCATTACCAGAGAGCTGGGATACTCTGGTGGTGACATTGAGTAATTCGGCTCCTGAAGGGAAACTAGAGATGGATGTCGTGACCGACAGCCTCCTGAATGAGGAAGCCAGGAGGAGAGAACGAGGTGTGAACAGCACGGGTGATGCCATCGTTGCTGAGAGGAGTAAGTCCGACTTCCGAGTTTGTGGGAAGAACCGAGGTCGTGAGAGACGGGATAGGTCCCGAGACCGGTCAAGACCGAAGAGTGAACTGAAGTGCTTCTACTGCGGAAAGCCTAGACATAAGAAGACAGACTGCTGGACTCTTCAGAGAGATGAGCAGAGTGGGTCTGTGAATTCAGACCAGGGTAAGAAAGAGGTGAAGAGCACCACGACGGTGGTAGCTAGTGTTGGGGCCGAGATATTTCTTCTCGGAGAAAATTTTGTGAATGTTACCTTTGATGATTGTGCCTGGATAGTTGATTCAGGTGCCTCTTTCCACGTGACCCCTCACAGAAGGTTTTTCTCCTCGTATACGAGTGGAGAGTTTGGAGCTGTGGAGATGGGGAATCAGGTGACCAGCAAGATTGTTGGTGTCGGCGATGTGACCCTGACCTCGGAAGTAGGGTGCCGAATTGTGTTGAAAGATGTGAGGCATGTACCTGAAATGCGGTTGAATCTAATCTCGGTAGGAAAGCTGGACGACGCCGGGTTAGTGAACGACTTTGAGGGCTGTAGATGGAAGTTATCCAAGGGAAGCTTGGTGATAGCCCGTGGGAAGAAGGAAGACTCCTTGTATGTGATGCAAGGAAGGATGATTGGCGGTGATGCCAACACTGTTTTTGATGGATCAAGCCTGGAGTTGTGGCACAAGCGTCTCAGCCACATGAGTGAGAGAGGGCTTGAGGTCTTGGAGAAGAGAGAGCTATTGACCGGGTTGAAGGGTCAAGTGCTGGAGAGTTGCTCGCACTGCCTAGCTGGAAAGCAGCACTGGGTTTCGTTTGTGAGACCGAATCAACCCAGGAGATGGAGGTGCATACTTGACCTTGTCCATACTGACGTTTGCTCCATGACGGAGAGATCGATTGGAGGAGTGCAGTATTTTGTCTCTTTCATTGACGACCACTCCCGCAAGGTGTGGGTTTACCCGTTGAAGACCAAGGACCAGGTTCTCCAATCGTTTAAGGAATTCCATGCAATGGTGGAAAGGGAGACTTGCAAGAGGTTGAAGGTGGTCAGATCAGATAATGGTGGTGAGTATCGTGGTCCCTTTGAAGCTTACTGTAGAGAAGCCGGGATCAGATTTGAGAGGACGCCCCCAAGACACCTCAGCTGAATGGACTCGCTGAGAGGATGAACCGGACCACTGAGGAGAAGGTCTGATGTATGCTATCCAACGCCGGCTTGTTGAAAGCACACTGGGGAGAGGCAGTTAGAACAGCGGTTGATTTGATAAATCTCTCACCATCACGATCGCTGGAAGGAGAGATTCCAGAAGAAGTTTGGACAGGTCAAAGAGCGACCTATGATCACTTGAGAGTGTTCGGATGCCGGGCCTTCGTGCATGTCCCTAATGATGAGAGGGCGAAGCTGGATGCAAAGACGAAGGGGTGCATATACCTCGGTTCACCGAAGATCGAGTTTGGTTTCAGACTGTGGGATCCAATCAACAAGAAAATTGTGAGAAGCCGAGATGTAGTGTTTCATGAGGATGAAACCATTCATGACATCTTGAAGCCCCAAGTCCGGGTTACTGTCCGAAGTGAAGAGCCCGTCCCTCGTGAGCTTGTTGCAGCAGGGGGAGAAACCAGTGAAGAAGTCGCTGGAGGCGATGAAGATGATGATGCCGGGATCCGGGATGAAGATGAAGAACCGGGTTCTGAAGAGGCTGAAGAAGAACAGCCGAGATACCCCACTAGAGAAAGAAGACCTTCTGCAAGGTATCCACCTGATGAATATACCATAATTGCTGAGGATGGTGAACCTCAGAGTTATGATGAGGCGGTGGAGAGTCCAGAGAGTGATGAATGGGAGAAGGCCATGTAGGATGAGATGAGATCCTTGCATGATAATCAGACATATGAGCTGACCAAGCTACCTAAAGGGAGGCGAGCTCTGAAAAACAAGTGGTTGTATAAGATCAAACAGGAGGAGAACGGCAAGAAGCCGAGATACAAAGCCCGGATTGTAGTAAAAGGTTGCAATCAGAAGAAGGGGATCGACTTTGATGAGATATTCTCTCATGTTATGAAGATGACCTCGATCTGGACAGTGTTAGCTATGACAGCAACAATGGATCTGGAGGTAGAGCAAATGGACGTGAAGACGACATTTCTTCACGGTGAGTTGGAAGAAGAGATCTTCATGGAGCAACCTGAAGGGTTCGAGGCTCCGGGATGTGAAGGCAAAGTGTGCCGACTGAAGAAGAGTCTCTATGGCTTGAAGCAAGCACCTCGGTAGTGGTACAGGAAGTTTGATTCCTTCATGACAGAGCATGGATTCATGAAGACGGAAGCCGACCACTGTGTTTTTGTGAAGAAGTATGAGACTGGTGATTTCTTGATCTTGCTGCTGTATGTGGATGATATGTTGATAGCAGGGCAAGACAAGGTGAAGATTATCGCCTTGAAGAAGGCGTTGAACTCGTCATTCGCGATGAAGGACCTTGGTCCAGCAAAGCAGATCCTTGGGATGAAGATCATCCGAGATAGAAAGAATAAGCTACTGTGGCTAAGTCAAGAAAAATATGTTGAGAAGATCTTGAAGAGATTCAACATGGACAAAGCCAAGACAGTAAGCACCCCCTTGGCCGGACATTTGAAGCTGAGTGAGAGGCAATATCCGAGATCAGATGAAGACAAAGAGGAGATGGAGAAGATCCCATACCAATCTACAGTTAAGAGTCTGATGTATGCAATGGTTTGCACTAGACCCGACCTGGCATATGCAGTTGGAGTGGTGAGCCGGTATCTTAAGAATCCCGGCCGAGAGCACTGGGAAGCAGTAAAGTGGATCTTCAGATTCCTCCGAGGTACAACCGATGTGTGTCTTCGCTTTGGAGATGGTAAGGCCGAGTTGGAAGGCTACTCGTATGCTGATTTAGGGGGAAATTCCTACTCGAGAAAGTCGACGACGGGATTTCTGATGACGTTTGCTGGAGGGGCAATCTCGTGGCATTCGAGACTGCAGAAGTGTGTGGCACTATCAATCACGGAGGCTGAGTATATTGCCAAAACAGAAGCGTGCAAAGAGTTGTTGTGGATGAAGAAGTTTCTCCAGGAGCTCGGCCATGACCAAGATGTGTATGAGCTTAAGTGCGATAACTAGAGTGCAATTCATCTTGCGAGGAACTCGACGTATCACTCTCGCACCAAGCACATTGATGTGAGATATCACTGGATACAGGATGCGGTAGAAGATGGGAAGCTCACACTTGGAAAGGTGCACACAAGTCAAAATTGGTCTGACATGATGATGAAGTCGGTACCAGCAATAAAATTTGAAGATTGCTGTGAAGGAGCCGGGCTGATGAACTCGGCATGACAAAGCCGAGGTGTGAAGGCCGGGTTGTGTTGGTGAAGGCCCCGGACCTTAGTGGAAGACTGGAAAGGATTCCGGGTTGCCGTTGTGACGCACTGAAACGGAAGGGGGAGATTTGTTGGATAATGTTCCGTTTAATGCTTGGCCCAAATCCCTAGGAGTTGAAAAAAGGAATGTTGACTTGGGCCAAAATCCCGAGGGTTGACCTCGGCCCATTTCCCCGTTTAGGTTGCAGAAATCCTTAAACCTAATTCTCTCTATAAATACAACATTTATAGATGGAGACTGATGGAGACTAGACCAGACAGACCTGCAAGAGAGTGCAGAGTGAAATAGTGGTGAGGAAGAGGGTCTCCAGCATTTTGGCTGTTGAGAGTGTCTCCGAGAGGTTGAAAGCAACTCTTGTTGAGAGTGAGTGTCCACCATTGTGAGTGACTCCGGCGTGAGGCTGTTGAGTGATTGTAACCATTATTATTGAGAATAATGGATTGTTCTGGACTAGGTCCCGTGGGTTTTCCTCTTAGAGGTTTTTCTCCCACGTAAAGCTATTTGTGTTGTTATCCTCTCCCTTTTATCTCTCGCACATCCTTCGTTGTTTATTTCACCTTTCCGCGTTATACTTACTGTTTGATTGAGATTGGGTTGAGTCCGGTGATTCTCTGTGTTTGTGATTTGTGGTTGGTGAAAGTGTTACTCCTAGTCGAGAAGGTGTGTAGTGCCGAGATAGCACAACACAAACATACCATGTAAATATACAAAACAAAAGTACTTTTAGTTTAATAGCAACAAATTTGCTGCTTCTAATCCAAACCCAGATTTGTCCCAAACGTAGGTTGCAGAATTAGTATTCGGAGAGTCCAAACATTATATCAAACTAAGTTTGATGTTCGAGTCCAAACATTATATCAAACTAAGTTTGATGCTCCAAAAATATATCAGAGGTACCCAAAAAAAGTATCCAAACAAATGGGGTGTGAGAGAAAAAGATAGAATAGGTTGAAAAATGTGATATAAAAGAGGACAAAGAAATAATATTATTAGTTTTTTTGAAAACATAAATATTAATTTACTATGATATTCCTAAATAAATTAACCAAAACAAAATATGTGATTAACATTTTTTTCTTAATTATTTTTAGGTTGTTAATGTATTTCAACTGAAAATATGATGGAAGTATATTAGCAATTCCATAAGTAAAGAATAGTTAGTATTAGAACATTAGATTAAAAAAAATAAGGACAAAAATGAGGAGTAACCTAGAATAACTTTATCTCTACTCTTCACATGTGTGTGCGCACATGTGTAACTTATTTATTAGGTGTGCTGCAGGTATATTAGGCTTTTATATCATCTTACTCTTATTTAACTCTTAAAATATATATTTTATTCTATTATGACCACCAAACTAACCTTAAAAGGTTAATCAATGACAAAGATAGGACAAAGTTAAATTGTTTGACGTGCCAAAATTACAGAACATGACTAACTTGTCATTTTACTTACGGAGAAAGCTTTGTTAAGAAACGAGTAAATTGAATAGAATTTACATCTCATATCTTATTAAGGTATAAAAATGAAGTGATGTCTCATGTTGGATTAGAAATACAATTAAATTTTGAAATATAACAACTAAGGAACAATTCATACTTGATTGAATTGATATGTCTTGAAATAGAATTGACACCTACTAATTTATCATAGGTATCAAAATGAAATGACACCTACCTCGTACTTAATCAAAGGTATAATTAAATTTTGAAACATACCAGTTAAGTAATACTTTGCAACTGTATTCAAGGAACAACTAACATAAACAAGTTGTGTAAAACATATATAATATATCTCTATTAATTTTCTCTAAAAAATATTCAAATTAAAATAATTATTAAAATATAAGTTAAATGTTGAAATGATTATTCATATAAACAATATATATTTCCTTAAAGTCAAACTCGGATGTCATGCATTAGACAAAATTAAGTTTTTCACTAAAAAAATGTGTGGTAAAAACATCTGTAAAAGAAAATCATTTTCTTAAATAAAAATCTGAATATCTTGAACAATTAGTCCTGGATTATTTTGTTTAGAGGACCTTAAATTTACCAAAAAAAAATTACACGAATTGGTAAAACAATATCATTTGGCTGTTTTAATAACACGAGTAGGAATGCATTTATGTATAAAATTTGAAATTGAGATCTTACGCAAGGAAAGCTTAAATCCTTTTTTTTTTTTTTTTACAGCGCTTAAATCCTTATTACTTTTATTACTTTACTCCTATATTAAAGAAATGCATAATGGAGAGTGAGTCCCCACTCTTTCAATTAGAAACATTTTTTTTTTCTCTTCTTTGGATGTGCATTCACACTCCACCTCTGTAACCAATAATTTATTTTAATCTCAAACTACTATTTATTTATATACTTGATCTTTTCAATAACTTATTATTTTTCAATCTATCCTTTTTTTTTATCCCCATCTCTAAATTAAATTTTAATGATTTTTTAAACAATAGTTAAAATTGATCTTATGTTACAACTTAATTTTAAATTTGTCATTATAAATCCAAAATAAGAGTTATATGTTCAAAGATATTTGTTTATTAAAAATTTAATTTTAATTTAATCAATACATTTAAAAACATTTATTTATTGTAATTTTTAGTTACAGAAAATAAATATTTAATCCTTACAATACATAAGTTAAAATACTAATAAAAGATACGCGTCTCCTTAAGTAACACTCTGTATAAAAGTTTGAATTTAAAATAAAATAAAAAGAAGAAAATTTTAACGTGTATCACTTCTTAAATTAAAATATTAAATAATAACTTTGAAAAGATTCAAACTAATTTAATATACAAGAATTGATGCCGTCAGTTACTGAAAATACTCCATACAGGGAAGTATTTCTTCTACAGTATTCAAACTAACTTTTGTTTTTAATTTTAATATTCTTATATTGTCATTATAAAAAATACACTGCCAATTAATATATTATTTTAAATGTAATTTTTAAGGTATTTATTATAAATTTTAATAATTTTATGATACATGACAATTTAAATTTGGATGAGAGTATGAAAATCCTTTATCTGTCAGTTTTTTCTAATTAAGTTTTTTCTTTGTTATTTCCTTTAGTTTTAGAAGATTATTAATTAAATATGTATATATTAAAAAAAAGTGATGGACAGAAATAATTGCATATGATTGCTGTGTCTTTTGTTAAATTTGGACACTCTTTGGCCTTTTTTTTTTACTCATAAGATATTACAGTGATTTATGTATTTTTTTCAACTAATTAAACTAAAATTTGTTACTCTTTTTGGCCATTGATACCGATAGAATCTTTGGTTTGGTTGGTGTTAATAACATTTGATTCGCCTGGTCATGGGGCTTTGTCATGCCTATTCAGTAAAATATAAAAAATAAAAAATAAAATTTTGAAATTAAATATTTCATTAATTATTTGGTGGTCATTGGTCAATTAACATAATTGCATATATTAGTTTTTGTAATAATTATTATTTTATGCTGTTTTGTAAGAATTATTTTAAAGAATAACTTCAAGATGATTTTTAGCCGGTTAATAATATAAAACAAAATCACACTAATAATGCATCAAAACTGAACTTAATACTTTATCATATTTTATATTTTTAAAAATTATTAAAATCGATAACTGTTACTTGAATTCTGGCTTTTTTGGTATATTTTTTAGTTTTGGGTTTGGCTACTAACAAAAACCTTGACTAATTTATTTCAAGTTAGTATGTTTGAGTTTGTGTTGACAAGGTGCATGTATCTTAATTTTTATGTCAAACTGAATAAAAATATAAAAATTATTCTTAGTAACTTTCATGTAGACGTGGATTCAACTGGAATACAGATCAGAACCAAACACGCATTTGGTTTGCTTCGGAATCATGTTTAGTATATGTACATGCTCACAAGTTTTTAACCATCATCCACTTCAGTTTACATCAATGGAAATCCCTAGTGGAAAATTACAAGATTCAGGATATACCCGTTGAGAAAGTAGATACCCTCAGGGCTGTTTTTGTTTATGCCTCGACCTTCTTTTAAAACAATTTCACCTCTTTCTTGACATTGCAACCAACACAAACTGAATTGCATAACCAATATGAATTCTTCTATAGGACGTGGAGTTAATTTTCAGGTGAACTCATTTCTTCTTGATTCCATTTATATATTTGCTATGTGATTTTAATTTATTTTAGGGAATGCTATTTAATATTTTGTCTTAAAAAGAAAAGAAAAGAACTTTTACTATTATAAACACTTAAGGTTTTATATATTGGTCATTATTGTTATTATCATCATTGTGATCCTCAACATTGATGTCACCCTTGTTATTCTTAATGTTAAGGATAAATTCGCCCAATATAAATGCAATTGTAGTCATGGTATGACTATGTAAAGTCCAAAATCTTATGATTGTCAATCATTTGTTAAACCCTTACGAACATTCATGGAATATCAAATAATATTTTTCTTTCTATTTTCAATTTAGTTAATTGAGATTTTGTCACAACAAGTTTTTGTATATATGCTATATTTTAGTTATTTTTTTACTCTGTTTACTGTATTTGGTGGATTCAAAGGTTGAAGCAGCATCGAAGGAAATTGTGTGGGCCTTGATTTAGAGTTGAAGCTATCACTTCCAGGATCAAGTTCTTGTAATTTATCAAATGTCTTTAAATCTACTACTTCAAAGACTTTGCTGTCATCATCATCATCTCATAAACTGTACCTACCTTCCATATTGGACATTAAACACAATATTGACGGTACCTCAAAAGATGCTCTAGCACCGTTAATTGCAATGGAATGTGCTCATTGTTTAATTTATGTGATGGTATCCAAAGTTGACCCTAAATGCCCAAACTGCAGTAATTCTAAGCTGATCGACATGTTTCAAGAGAATCCTACAAAGAAAATGACGACAAACTAGAATTAATTAGTACTTATTTTATGATTAGAAGTTAATATCTCTTAGTAGTAGTTGTTTGTCAATTATTATTTTGATAATAGTTTCAATTGCACTCCATTATCTACGAAGTGCTAATAATAATTATTAGCACATTGGTAATAAGAATAAATGTTATTTTTTTATTTTTTTTATCATAATGAATTGTTTATTTTCACTCGAAAAATAATTACAAATTATTATAACAAAAACACTCATATCAATGTTTTTAAAATTGGCCTAACCGTTCAACCGGTGACCGACTTGATAGCCGATCCAAATGAGCCTAATAATTTGTGTTTCAAAGAACCGGGCAAAAATCATTTAAATAGATAAAAAAAATTGAGAAATCAATAAAAATTGGTTATTTTCTGGTTCAAATGGGGACAAATTTTGCACCAATAATACAAAAAAAAATAAAAGAATTATCCAAATAATACAACCCAAAAAATATTTACACAAATGATACATTTTACTATATTAGGTATGAAATCAGTTCCTAGGGATATTCATTCAATTTAGGTATTATGGTGGTCGGTGGATGCTTCATTGGCCACCTTAAAGTCACAAAAATGATATTATCAATTCTGCCTTTTTTTTTATTGATGAATGAATTTCATACTAGTTCCACTAATAAAGAATAGACCTAGATTATTACCTATTAATAGTGGAGTAACTTCATTTGGTTAGTGTGATGATTGACTTGTTATTAACAATCTTTATGGTTCTGGAGGGGTGATCATACTAAGAATATACCAAATAGTATTGTTGCAATGACATTTACCTCTTGTCAATTCTACATGTTAAAGTTTTGTTAAACATGCATCAAGGAAATACTTTAACGTAGAATTATGAGTACTGAAAAAGAAAAAGCTTCTTGGGACCTTAAAACAAATGAAGGCTTTATCATAGCATGTTTGGAACAAGTGTCCAAAGGAGAACCACTCGGTACAAGTTTTAACAAGAATGGGTGGAATGGAATTGCATCCAGATTTAAGGAGTTGACTAGAAAAAAAAATTATGATAAACCAAAGTTTAAGAACATGTTTGATAACCTCATAAAAGAATGATGAGTATCATATAAAATATTTGGTAAAGAAACTGGTCTTGGATGGGATAGTGCCAAAAATACTATTGATGCAAGTGATGAACGGTGGGAGAAAAAATAATTGGTATGTGTTACATAAATGTGTATTGTTGTAAGTCTGAGTTTTCTGTTTGGTGTATTTATCCTATGATAAATTCTGAATGTGTAGGAAAATACTTTATATGGCAAATTTAGGATCAAGGGACTTCCCTTGTCTAGGATATTGCCTGTTGGTGTTGAGGTTGATATGAATGATGGGTATCGTCCAAGTCTTAAGGGAATTGACCTAGATTTAGAGGAAGGATCGAGTGATAGTGAAGATGCAAGTGTTGGTGCAACAAATGCTTTCAAGGAAATTCATTTAAATGTTTCACAAGGAACTGTTAGCCAAGGAATTGGTAGCCAAAAGAGTAGGAAAAAAAGAAAGAGAATCAATCACACTGAAAAGTTAAGCAAAAAGAAGGCAACTACTTCTTCAAGAATACCAGATGTAGTTAGTGTGATTGCAGAAGCATGTAAGTCACGCAATGAAGTTATGGCAAGTGCGTCTATTCAGGAAGTGATGAATGAACTTAAGACACTACTTGAATTACAAAAGGATTTACTGTTTCATACACAGTGTTGCAACCTGGTGATGTTAAAACCAGCAAGAGAAATGTTTATTGCCATGCGAGGTTTAGATGGGCAAAGGATGCATTGGCTTAGGGATGTAGTTAAAAATCCCTTACCGTTCAAGGTTACTAACTAGATGTGTGTACTAGAGATGCAATTAAAAACCCCTTACTATTATGTAATAGTGCTTGGATGTTTGCTTGTGGTGGTTAAGTCATGTTCTGTTAAACTCATATTATGTTTTGCTACCAAATTTGGTTATGTTTCTTATTTGGCTTATAACAAACCACATTATGTTTGGTAATGGACTTATGTTTTATCATGTGTATCTTGATATATTATGTATTTTGTAATACTGTTTCTACACAGGTGAAAAATGAATGACTTGCTTGAACAATTTGAATCAAATACCAATGAAGATGATAAACTTATGGAGCAAGCATCTTATGGGGCTGTGTTTATTGGTGAATATGCAATAAAACATCTACGTAAATAGCCGTGTAGAAACCAGCAAGCAAACAAGCAATGCATGGGGGCAAGTAGTATTGCAAGGTTATCCTATTCGTTGTTATAAGATGTTTTATGTGGAAAAAAAACATATTTTTTACAAGCTTTGCTCTGAATTGGTTGATCATGGTTTAAAATCTACTGACTGTATGTGAGTTGAAGATATGGTTGCAATGTTTTTAAACATGGTTGGCCATATGGAAGGAAATAGGAACCTTCAAGAGAGGTTTCAACACTTTGGAGAAACTGTAAGTAAACATCTCCATAAGGTATTAATTGCTTTCCTTAAGTTGTATGTGGAATATATTAGGCCACTAGATCCTTTGTTTCGTGACATTCATGCCAAAATAAAAAAATGATACAAAGTGTTGGCCATTTTTTAAGAATTCCATAGGGACAATTGATTGTACACATGTTCCATGTGTGGCTACTCCTAATGAGCAAGCTAGATTTATTGGAAGAAAGGGTATTCCAACACAAAATATAATGGTTGTATGTGATTGAAACATGTGTTTTACTTTTGTATTAGCTGGATGGGAAGGTACTGCCCACGATCCCTGAATCTTTGATAATGCTCTCATAACTTCTAACATGAATTTTTCACATCCTCTTTAAGGTATTATTTTTTTTGTATCACTACAATTGAATTCTATTCTCATTTAAAGTTTATTTTTATATATTTTTATCTTTCTCGATAGGTAAATATTATTTGGTAGATACTGGCTATCCAACACCAATGAGATATGTTGGTCCTTACAGATGTTAACGCTACCACCTTCCCGATTTTAGACGTAGATCTGGGTTTGTAAATAATAATGAAGTTTTCAATTATTATTACTCTAGTTTAAGGTGCACAATTGAAAGAACTATTGGATTATGGAAGAACAAATTTGTGATCTTGCGATGCATGCCTAAGTACAAATTTGAAACACAAGTGCAAATAGTAATAGTTTGTGCAACGATGACTATACACAATTTACTAGAAGAAATGTTGAGAGTGATATTGATTTTACACATTATGAAGATGAAATCATAAGCCTTGACTCAGATGATAATTACCATAGTGCAATTAACTTGGATCAAACCCAAGTTGAAACGTCATTTCTTTACCTCAAATGGATTGTGTTCAAGATTCAATATGAGATAAAAATTGTACAAGTCTTAGATCAAAATTTGTATTTTTATGGTCGGACAAAGTTGTGTTATATTAAGAATTATCGATCTTTTTTGTATTTTTTGTCACTACTTTATAAATACATTATTATATTAATTTAGATTGCAAGTTTTTATTTAGAAAATACATTTTATTTCACAAGCTAATATTTTAATTATTAATTTTACTATAAAAAACTTGTTATAAACCTAACTATTTATTTTAAATTAATAATCAACATATCAATATAATAATAAATAATAAATAAGAATACACAAGACATGTACAAATAATTAAAATTCATTTTAGTAATTACATATTCACAATCAATTTTGATTCAAAGTATCTAAACAATATTCTCCTAAAAAATCAATTTAATGGTATTTGTTATCTAAACAAAAATCACATTACCCCTATATCAATTCTGTAAAATCAATTTCATTCAAAATTAATTTAATTTTGTCATTGTTAATCCAAACATGCACTTAATCCTTTTTGAGAAATAAATTATCAGTTATATAAATATTATTTTTATTAATCTTATTTAATATATTGTATAAAATTAATAAAATTATTTTTAATTAATATCAATTCAACCACGGTTGAACCATTAAACTTAGAACCAATGTCTTAATCGATTCAATGACTAATTCAATTTTAAAACTATTATTCAATATATAAAAATTCAGAGTTACTATATGTTCCGTTCCAGAAAAACGGATGTCTAGCAATTTGCCAGAAATCAATATATGATCAAGCTCTCTCTCTCTGAAGATGTTTATGAAGGTTGAAACAACTCCAGGATGGTGATCACAGTACAAACGAACCACAAATTGGACGTGGGGTGTGTGCACTGTGAGAATGGAAAAGAGAGTCAGAATATGAGTGTGTGTACCTTTCACCTTTGATAATGGGCTATTTATGCTCTCACTGACCTGTGGTTAATTGAGGAAACTTTGTCAATTCTTGGTCACAATCTGCACAAGATAAATAATATATCTTAATTATTTGTTCTCAGAGATTTGTCCCAGATTTGTTGTATATTTAAGGTCTTAATCTTTCCACAAATAATTAATCTTCTTGGGCTCATTAATTTGCGGCCCAATATAAGAATTCCGTAACACTATATAACAAGATAAAAACAAAATTAAGGCTTTCTTTAGGATATTGGAAACGAAGATAGACAAATTAATGATGGTCATAATAATAGATCATGGAGAAAGTGAAAAATATCTCAAAATCATCTAAACATTTTAAAAACTCAATTTTACATATGGGGGTAAGAGAAAATAATTGTATAATGGATTCAAAGCTTAAGTTGATGGTAATTATTGGTGAGCAAAGACGTATGAAGCTGTTGAGCAAGGAAAGGAATTGATGATTTTGTAGATACTATAATATAGGAATTTTTAAACATCCATGTTGGGATTGCTCCAAAGCATAGCGGAGTTAAGCAGTTTATGCCTTTGCAAAGATTGGGAGAAAATGATTTTTTTTACATTGCTTTCATTACTAGCGAAAAAAACGTGAGTCACACTCCCTCTCAGGTTGCATTAATTAATTATTTATAGTCAAAATTCATTAAGAAAGAAAATGTCATACGTTAATGATTAAGCATTAAATTTGCTTATATTTAGGTAATTTTTGTTCTAATAAAAACGTGAGTCACACTCCATAAAAATCATTTATGAGAGTTAAAAGCCGCAAAAAATTGAAACACAACAAAAATTAAACTGGTGTCCTTCTCAAATCAAACCCAATAACAAAACAACAAACCTCAAATGCTATATAGCACAAATTTATCCCAATCAAACTCGATTTGAAGTTGAACTAAGAAAAAAATAACATATAATGTCAGTTTTAATATAAGTGGAAGTTGTTTTTGAAAATTTCTTTATTAAAAATATAGTATATTTTAATAAAAAATTCTAAAAATAATTTTAACCTTATATGAAATAGACTTAAATCTAGTCTAGGATCAGATCTCCAAAACCAAAAGGATAAACATATATCCAGAAAACCCAAAAATCCTATATCCTATCGGTGACAATACCAATACCAGTCTAGATCTTGTCGGTGGTGGCATCCATCATAATCTCATCGCCCAATCATTGCTTCAGATGGTGAAGATGGCGGATTGTGGGTTTTGAGTGAGGGGGGTTCGTGGGTTTGTGGAATTATTCTAGGGGGAGTTGTGGTGCAATTAATTGGTGTTGTACTTTGATTTGACAGTAGAATTCTGAGTTCTTTAGAAGGAGTAGTGATATGAAATTACCTTTTGGAGGAGTTTGCTAGGATATAAGTTTTTAGTTTATAGGTAATCATAGGTCTGAAAAATTTAGTTTTTTATATTTGATATCTATTTTAAAAAATAATTTTTTTAGAAAATAATTCTTTTAAATATTTTTTAATAATTTCTTACGAAAGTTTTCTCCGGTAAAAAGTGAGAATTTTACTTTTTTTACTTTAATTTTTTTATTATAATAAAAAAATTATGTTATTATTTTTTAAATTATATAATGTAATAAATAATTAAAATAATTGATAAAATATTATGCAAATCTTTACTTTTTAAGAAATTTATCTAATTTTTTTTAGTAATAAACTAAATAAATTTTATTTATTATTAAGAAATATGATTTTATTTTTAATATTTATGATTTTCAAATATGAAAAAACTTCTTTCATTACATTAAAGTAGATTTGGGTTCTAAACATTTAGTACATTTTCAACCAAGTCATCTAAACAATTTCTACTAGTTCATAACGGAAAAAAAAAACAAAAAAAAAACAATTTAAAAAATAACACTATCACAATATCTACATATTATTATATTATAGACAAAATATCACAACTCTCATGAAATTAATTTTTTAAAATTAAATATATTGAAATCATTTTGTAAATTATGATTTTAGTATTATATATTTTTTAGTGATAGATGAAGTAGTGAGTGTATGTATAATTTCATTATTTTCTTAAAAAGAAAAAAAAACTTACGTCATTTTTATTAACACGACTTTTATAATTTTATTAAAAATATAATATATTTAAAATTGTGATTCAAAATACAATTTTATTATATTTCTTAAAAAAATTATGACGTTCTAAAATGTATTTTAAAACACTATTTCATATAAAAATGTATCTATTCCTCTAATTGTTTTTAAAAATTAACCCAGCAGAACAAAATTGTTTTCTAGATCCCAGGAAGATGATGATTTGAGCCTAAAACGTCTCATTTCATCTAGAAAACGGTGTCGTGTCCTTCCCTCTCTCTGTGTTCCAAAACCCAAAATCCCAATTCATGCGCCCGGATTCCGGCTACGATTGCCACGCTGTGTTTAATTTAAAAAGGGGCGTCGTAGCAGCAACAGGTTGATCGCGAGTAGCACCACCAACATAATATTATTGTCCTTGCGACGATAGGGTTAGGGTTAGGGTTTTGACGCATTCGATTGTGCTCAAAATGGAGGCAGAGATTGATCACTACGCGGTGCTAGGGTTACCGTCCGGCGAAGAAGGCGCCAAGCTAACGGAGCAAGAAATCAAAAAGGCCTACCGATGGAAGGCTCTCGAATTGCACCCCGACAAGAGGCCCGACGACCCCAACGCCGCCGCCAACTTCCAACAGCTCCGCACCTCGTACGACATCCTCAGGGACGACAAGGCCCGCAAGTTGTTCGACGACCTCTTGCGCGTCAAGCGAGAGCGCGAGCTCCGTAATTTGCAGCGCGACGGGAAGCGCCGCAAGATGGTCTCCGATCTCGAGCGCCGGGAGCGCGACGCCAACGCCCCCGACCCCGCCGCGAAGGAGCGCGAAGAGGAGGCCAGGATTGCGAGGCAACTCAAGGAGGAGATCGCGAGGATTCGTGCTATGCACGGGAAGAAGGAGGAAGCGGAGGCGGCGGCGCCACCGGCGAAGGAGAAGGATAGTGGCGGTGGTGGTGGAGTGGATCAAGAGAAGGTTCTGAAGGTTTCGTGGGAGAAGGTGGGTGAGGATTATTCGGCTGATAAGTTGAGGGAATTGTTCTCCAAGTTTGGTGTAGTGGAAGATGTTGTCATCAAGGGGAGTAAGAAGAAGGGTTCTGCTCTCGTTGTTATGGCCACTAAAGAAGGAGCTGTAAGTTTCTATCTTTCAATCTTTCAATCTTTATTTCATAAGGTTTTAGAAAACCGTCCGTGGCCACAATTTGGACAGCAATATCAAGTTTTTTAGGGTCTTTGCAACCACAATTGGGGCTGTATTTGTCTGTACTGTAGTTTCCCACATTGTAAAAAATCGTGACTATATCGCGACTATATCGCGACTGCAATTTAAACGTTGTTTTTAGAGGAGGAATTTTTAGGAGAAATAATTGAAAACAGAGCTTATTCCAATTGTGTTGATTCAGTCAATCATCTGTGGCATACTAATTTGTAATTGTGTCTCTATCCAGGTTGCTGCTACTGGGAGTGTGATTGGTTATCTTGCTAATCCGTTGCTGGTTTTACCTCTTAAACCAGCAACTGTGGCTGATTCTTCGAGCGTTCCAAAATCTGCTGAAACCACCAGGATGAATAATCTGGTTGGTGCTGGGTATCAAGCTTTTGAGGATTCTGTTCTGAAGAAACTGCAAAAGGTTTGTCGTTTGCTTGTTCCATTTTCACGGTTTAAATTGTTTTAAGATGTTGCTCCGTTGTTTCTTTTATTTGAGATAATTGCTTGAACATAGTTTTATGATGTGACAAAAGTATGATTTTGGTATCATTTTACTGCAGTTGGATTTCAGCTTCCTGTTATAGAACTTTTTGTCTTTTCTGTTACTTGTATAGTGAAATGGTTATCCAAGTATCATGTGTGGGATGCTGTGCTTTTCTATTAGTTTTTTAAGTTCAATTTAATGCACTGTCAGTGTAAGACAGTTTTACGCTGTCATTCAATGATGTTTTGCCACATCATTTAGTTAAATTTATTTTGAAACTCTTTCACACTAACAATGCATCAAGTTAAAACTCTTTTAGGTAATTATCTTATTGACCCATTCAATACTGTTAAATAGCCGCTACAGTGCTATTGCATTGCGAAATTCCTCAGATCTGTGATCACTGCAGAAATGGATGCCGTGTCTTCAATTCTATAACCTGAAGCCTATACCAGTCCTAATCTGAAACACTATTACAGTAATGAAGTTTGAATGATGGAACTACTCACGGATAAAATCCTATATCTCTACTTTTCTAATTTAGTTTTATTAGGTGTTGCCATTCTTTTGTAATGAAGTTCAATTGAACCTAAAAAAGATGTAATTGGACCCTGATAAGTGCAAAGGAGAGTAACAACTTAAAACGAGTTATTCTCTAAGCTTAAGAATTTGTCAGGGATCAGTTCTGAATGTTTTTCCTTTAGTTTTGATGAATAAACTGCTCTTCTCTGTATAATCTGTGTTCCTATGCTTCCCAACATTTTTTGACACCTGTCACTGATATCCTGCCTGTTTTCTTGACTTATTTCTCTGTGCAGGCTGCGGAAAAGCAAAGATGATGCTGTCAGAATGATAATCATAAGATCCAATTGTTTGGCATGGTCATCCCCAATTCTATTTATTAGGTACTGAAATTACCATTGTCATTAATGATTCATCATTAGTGATCTGTCAACCGGAGTCTTTGTATCCAGATATACTAATTGAGGGATAGTATACTAGAGAATGTATGTTTACTGTGGATTTTTTAAGTCATATTTTAGTTGGTCTTGGCCACCTTGCTCAATGAAATAATATTTTATGGTACAAACTTTATGATTCTCTTGCAGAACTGTAAATGGTTCATGGGTGCAGAATTTACTAAACAATCCGAAATTTCAATTACTGTACATTCTCTGGCCTAAGACTGAAGTTTGATGTGATCTTATCTGTATTTCTTGTTGTGTTAACTGGTTGAAAACTTGAAATTTAGTAAGATCTGCATTAAAATGTTTTTTTGCTACACTACAAGCATGGTTTTTCAAGGTGAAAAAAATTAATTCAAGATCTGATGATGCTGTGTGAGAATGAATAAAAAGATATTAAAGTGTCTCTATAGAATAGCTGGAGCTTCAAAATTCATTACTCGGTAGGTGAAATAATTTTTTGTTTGACAGAAAGTATTATTTTTTGTACTGCAGAATCTATATTTATGAATCTTATTGTTTTTTTTAAGCTAAGTAACTTGGTTTGGCCATAAATCATGATAGTAATAAAGTTGTGAACTTGGTTAAAAAGGGTTGACATGTTCTTGAGTGGTCTTGTTTCATATGCACGAATTGGTGTTTATAATGTATCTTTTTTAAATTCTCTAGCTAGTCTGTTAAAGATCAATGAAAAAGTTGGCTGAAAATTGAGTTAGTACAGTTGGATTAGTCCACCATTTTAACTAAGTCTTGGGAAAGTTCTTGTTAAAGATCAATGAAAAAGTTAAGTTGGCTGAAAACTGAGGTTATTACAGTTGGATTAGTCCTCCATTTTAACTAAGTCTTGGAAAGTTCTCGTTCCAATTTCTCAATGTGGATATGAATGAAATTACAGCATAAATATGAGTTTCCTGCTATAGTGAATGGTAATAGAAGTAGGGCTTATAAAAATCTGATTTAACTATGCTTTAGAATGGTTAGAAGACCGAGTCCTGCAGATTCAGGATTTCAGCTTTCTATTTATTATAATTATTTTAATCCTTCTCTAGTCATAACTTGTAAGAATGAGAAATTTTTTATTAAGTTTCTGCATGATGTTAAGAATGAACATTTGTAATGTTTCAAGTCATAACACTGGTTTCAATTGTGGTACTGTTACCTTAGGAGTAGGACAATTGATTAGTAGTGTTTATTGGTATGATTCTCAGGTTTGACTGCTTAGGAGACTGTTTATAACTCTTGCTATGTGAAATCAAATGGTGGGTCTATAAATCAAATCTGACAAATAAAAGTATAAAAGCTTTGTAAAACATTTTCAATTCCAAATAGGCAGGAGAGAGGTAGAGTTGAATTGTAGGAATAGGTTAGATTGAGGAGTGGTAGTAAACACTTTCTACTTAACAACTAACAAATTGCAAGGAATTCATTGAATAAGACATGAGACCCACAATTTTGTAATTTCCAATAAACCTTAGCCAATTCTCTTTTAGGAAATAATGATTGTTATTAGAGTTAATGACCAAAAGATTAATTCCATTTAATTACAATCTATGTACGAAAGTTACTGCTTAAAAAATGCATGCCTTGGAATCAATAAAATGGTAATTTAATAATCCGGTTGTATTAGTGAGGGTGTCACAGGTTTGACAAGGACTATATATGTTAGTACTACCTGATCTTTGGCTGATTCGTTCTACTTGATTTATTCTCAGGAGTCTACAACCTCTGATGATATAATTGAAGGAAATTTCCTTTTGATGAAAACCATAAACTGAAAATTGAATCAGTTGTGTGGTTTTATGTCATATGGGGTCTATGCAAATGCTGTTGGGTTATGAACAGAGAAAACCAGTACTACTGTGCAAGCAGACAGAAAGTCAGAGACCATTGATTCCCACGATTGCTTAAATTTTAGTCTCAGTCAAGTCCTGTGTGCTTGCTTATTAGTTTGGAATTCGTTCTGCTATCAGCATGCAACACTTAAATGGGAATGGAACTCGGATTAAGCCTAAGTACTAAGAACACGCATTTGGCTAAGCTCACTCTCAATGTGCTGGACGATGCGCTATATATTGCAATTACGATAGTAATTATTAGACTTGGAATTGGACACAGGAATATTTGGCATTTTGCAAGAACAATAAATAGTTGTATAAAGGCTATATAGCTTTAGAACGTGTGTCAAGTATCAGGGCTGTAGAATTATGGTCACTACTCATTCTTGTTCGATCATCTGTGTCGGCTCCGAGGCTTTCTAAAAGTGCCATTTATACTGGTGATTGCCATGACTGTGCATCATCATTATTGTTTTTTTTCTTTCTTTCTGGTTTACATATCAAATAATCCATGGATTGAAGTGTGAAGGTGCAATCCCAATTGGAACCAAGAAACTAAAGCAAAAATATACATAACGGAGGGAATTACACTTCAGTCAGTCAATCACTAAAAACGTACATGTCTAGATCTTCAGGCGTTGGTATTGACCAATAGCCCTAGATAAGTATAGATGTTTGTTTGAAGCATTTAGTGAACGAAAGGCTGAACATATCAGGTTATTAGTTCATTTCAATTTGTAAGACATTTATAAATCCATATGGAGAAAACTAGTTCTTTTTTTCAAAGTACATAATTAATTTGACATTAGTTTTCAATAAATTTTTAATTTAATAAAATATGATTAAAAATATAATTTCTCTTACGTGCACAAATTTTCAATTTTTATGTACAGAGGCCAAATTGAAAATCTGCGGCATGTATTGGGATTAAATTATATGTTTAACCTAGAAATATTATTTTTTAGATCACATAATGCTTAATGCTAATTTATAATTTATAAATACTCACATATGAATTCTTGTTATTTAGATTATTTTTGTTACTTGCATGACATTATAATATATTAATAATATTAATTGGTATCATTATTTGAAGAATTTACCTAGATCTTTTTTTATGCCACTCTATCATATAATTAATATTAAAAATGTTTAATTTTTGTGAGTTCAATTACAATTAAACCAATGTAAGGGAAATTAGTATTTCACTAATTATTCAACTATCAATCTGATTTTTAAAAGAGTGGTTTGAAGTCTTACAGGACTCGATAAAAGTGGACTGAACAAGTGCTTTGCAAGACTTAAAAGTGATAAACGATGAAAACATTTTTGGTTGAAAACTATTATCTAAATTTTTTGGAATGCTGATTTATTGGATAGACAAAGATCACAATTCATTGAAATTGTTTATCACAGCATTTCTTCGCCTTTTGGGTTTATAAACTGGAACGGGGAGCTTACGGATCAATTTTCCCCTTTTAGAGGCATTAGCCAAGATGATTATCTCACCTTTGTATTGAAAGATTTGCACATTGCATGTTGGCTAAGGGGAATACAGGTAATTGGATTCCGATATCTATGGGCAGAAATGGACCAAAGATCTCTTTTTTTTTTTTTTTTTTTTTTTTTGTTGATGCTAAAATAGTGGTGGCAGAGGCTTTGAGCATCATGTGGATGTGATTATTTAAGGATATGCTTCATTCCTTCTATATCTGGACAAAAAGTTAATAATAATAAATACAAACTTTATTTCTTTTTCTTGAAAATGTGGATCAGGACAGACATAGCTTTCTAAGTAATGCATTGAGTTTTTAGATAACTTATAATATTGGTCCTTGTCTAATTTATGTCTCCAAAGTAAACATGCGATCTTTTTTTTTTTTTTCCAACAAAAAAAAAGGAAACAAGCAAAATTCTTATGCTACTCACATTGATAAGAATATTGCCTGGTTCAATGTTTACAAATTTTTAATCCAAGTTGAGGTAGAAGCCAGAGACAAAGCGTGAGTTTGGTATTCTATTTGCATTGTGCGTTAAAAGAGAAATTCGTGTCATAGCAATTGTAAAGATGTAGAGGCTAAAAAACTTGATGAGAAGGAGATTTAAAGTTAGTCTAGTGGAGAAGGTAGAATAAAAGGGGGAAGAGGTAGGGAGTTTAAATTTTTTAGTTAATAAAAACTAATAGTATTAACAAATTAATATTTACTGATAAAAAAAGTTAAATGAGATGAAATGTCAAATATTTACTAACATTTTGATCTATTTTGGGACTATTTCTGGTTAATGTGGAACTTAGAATTTTTTTCTAATATGATTTTTGAAAATGTGGATCAAGGTTCTGTTTCTTGGAGAATTTTTTTTTTTGGTGTTACTGTCTGGATGTTATTGAAAGATAGAAATTCCTTTATTTTGCAATATAAATCTAAATTAGAGATGCCAGAGATTGTTACCCATCACATTTTGAGTTACGGGAATATGATCACCTATAACTTTATGTCCTCATCTAAAGAATCGTTTTGGAATGAAGCTTTCATTGCCTTGAAGCCTCAAACGGGAAAAATAGCTTAAACTTAATGTAGATAGGCCTGCTTACAAGCCTAGTGATGTTACTGCATGTGGTGGGTGGTCTTGTCCATGAGTCTTAAGATTCTCTTATAGCATGTTTTATAGGTAATTTGGGAAATTGCTCATCTGTAAAAGTAGAATTGTGGGCTCTCTTGCCAGCTTGCGTCTCATAAGTTTTAAGGGACATGAAGCTTCATAGGGTGATTATTGAATTGGATTCCAATATTAAAATTCATCTTACAAATTCAGATTGTGATTCTTCTCACCATGCGTTATGTTACAAAATAGGATGTTCATTAATGTTAATCATATTTTAGAGGGCTAATAGATGCGTGGATCTTCTCAATAATACGGTGTATATGCTAAACCTATTGAAGCTCTTTCAGAGGGAGGAAGGATTTTATGGTATTTAATGTTTTCCTATGGACTATGCCGATTTGTTATTTTTTCGGCCTACTGTGCCCCATTTATTAATTAAAAAAGCTATTTTTTCTAATCACAATTCACGGGTGATTAGTTCAGGTTGTATATATTTCATTCTTTTTTTTTTAAAAAAAAAGGTAAATACGAAAGACTTTGGTCAAAAAAGAGTAATCCCGCCCTATTGATTTTTTCAACCTGAAAATGACTGTTTGTAGTGGAGTATTCATGTAGTCTACATTAAAAAAAAACCAGTTTTTTATTATGCAATAATTAATTTAAAAGTATAACTTACCAATTAATTATCTTGTATAGCAAACAAAAGGTAGATGATGATATATTAATTTTAATGGGAAATATGACAGAGATTAGTAAATTAACTTTTTATTTATTTTCCCAAACATAAGAAACCTAAGCTGTATGCTTTTGGACAAGTAATGAAAGTTACTATCGAACATGACTTGGATATAAGAATTATCAACCAAATAAGATTTTGGTAAGTTTTTGGTTCGAGTGATTCTGAACTCGATTTTTTTAAATAGGATATTGGATTTAAGTTTTGTGAATAAAAAAATATGATTGGAAAAAAAGATTATTAAAGGTGACAATTAATTATCTTGTATAGTCAACCAAAAGGTAGATGATGATACATTAATTTTAACATAAAATATTACAAGGATTAGCAAATTATTTTTTTATTTATTTCTCCAATCATAAGAAACCTAAGTTGTATCCTCCATGACTATTTGCTTTAGGACATAAAACATCAACCAAACAAGTTGTTGGTTTGAGTAATTCTGAACTCAATTTCCTTAAAAAAAAACTCGGCCAAGTCTTATAAATGAAAAAAAAATATGATTAAAAGAAAAAATTACTAAAGATGACAAATTATATTATCCAACCAAAATTAATCATTAATAAAATTACTAAATATTACACATTTATGCTATAGTGAAAAAAAAAAATACATAAAACATCAATTAGGGGCAGGGCATATTAGATTTGATTCATTGCTTGCCCCAACACAGTAACTGGCAAGGACCCAATCTGTATGGGTTAAAAGTATATTGCAAAACACGTCTTTTTCTTATGCACGTAATGACCATGCTATCTATCTACAATTACAGCCAGATCGTGGAGTCAATCACTGGGATTGGCTTATTTTTGTATTACGAAGCTTCACTAATGCGCATTAAAATTAATGATATATATATTTTCAAACCATGGCGTAAAATTATAATAGGACGGTCCCATAAGTGGTGGACTAAAGTAAAAAAACGATGATAACAAGGTGAATATGATTTTTGAATTATTATTTCTGAACTTATTTTAAGTTTCCTTTTATAGCCCAACGAAGCAAAGGCCTAACCTAAACGCAACGCAAGCGGCGAACAGTGTTTTGATAGACAATTGATGTTTGTGAACAGTGAGTGAGGCGAGGGTTGTTTGATTTCATTGCTGGCAGAACAAAAAGTTATTTGTATTGTTTTGCTAGCGAGTGTGTCGAGAGCGGAACCTTGATTGAACCTGTTGCGTTGCTTTTCATTTAAAACCGGTGTCGTTTCTCTCTCTCTCTCTCTCTTCTGTGTTGCGCCCACAAATATTCCAAAACCCCCTCCCTCTCGCAAGCACAGCACAAACCCAATTCGCGTGGGCGGAATCCGGTAACGATGGCGGCGGCAGCGGCAGCGGCAGCGGCGGCGACTCCATCGTGGCAGCCTCAGGAGCAAGGCTTCAAGGAGATCTGCGGCCTCCTTGAGCAGCAGATTTCGCATTCTTCTTCCGCCGATAAGGCTCAGATTTGGCAACACCTTCAGCGCTACTCGCATCTCCCTGACTTCAACAATTACCTCGCCTTCATCTTCTCCCGCGCCGAGGTATTCATTCGCCAATTTCCATTTTCTTCTGCTACTGCTACTACCATCTAGAATAGTGAGGATCGCCTTGCGTTTTTTTGGTTTGATTTAAGTCTGTATGATGCGGAACTCTTGTCGTAGTGTATTTGTGCTTGATTTGTTGTTCTGAATGAAATCTAATCAACTTGATGAAGTTAATGCTGCTCAAGCGAGAAAGCGACTATGTTTTATTATTCTTTGTTTTTGATTCTGTTATTTTGTCTGTTACTGTTACTTCATCAATTTGCACCAACAGGTTAATGATAATATGGCACTAGTCAACTCTATTGTTTTGTTTTGTTTTTAGTTTCCTCTAACTTGTTTTAAGATAGGTTATATAGTGTGTTTGGTTTCGTGTCAAGTTTTAGGAAAATCGCATCACGTTCATAGCTAAGCAACTTCTTATAGCTTTTACTTTTCAATGTGTTTTACGCGAGTTGTGTTTTCAATGCGAAACCAAATAATATTTAGTGTCTGGAATAACATCTAAAAAGTTTAGTGTCTCTCGGATGTTTTGAATTATTCTAGTGGTCCATGGAAATAAGTTTAACCTGGATGGCTTTGCCTGGAATAACATTTTGAGACTTTTATTTGTTTATTTATTTTCAAAATTGCATCAGTTGTGGCGGTTATGGTTCAAGTGATACTGATGTTGCATTGATATTAATGCTGCTGTGGTGATTTATATTGAACAGGGAAAATCGGTGGAGGTTCGGCAGGCTGCAGGGTTATATCTGAAGAATAACCTCAGAAACACGTTCAAATCTATGCAGCCTGCATACCAACAGTATGTGAAATCAGAGTTGCTGCCTTGTCTTGGTGCAACAGATAAGCACATAAGGTCTACTACAGGAACTATTATTAGTGTTGTTGTTCAAATAGGAGGAGTTGTTGGGTGGCCTGAATTGTTGCAAGCCCTTGTAAATTGCTTGGATAGTAATGATCTAAATCACATGGAAGGTGCAATGGATGCGTTATCCAAGGTATGTTCTCCATTTTAGAGTCAATAATGTTTTTAAATTGTAGTTCTGGCTAAAATCGAATCTTCAAAGAAAATGAAAGTACTTTCATTATATGGATTGGTGCTACTCAGAACCCTTGCAGAGAAAGAAGAGAAGTTTATTAATTATTTGATAAAGAAGATTTTTTTTATTAGAAATGAAAGAATAGAAAGAGGTAAGGACTAAGGGGGATTAGATGATGGCAACAGAATTATTCAAATCAAAGCAAATTACACATCAACATGGACCCACACAAAATACCAAATGCAGTGATGTGGATTTTTCTCAAAGAGTGACTTAATGGTTGGGTCATTAACACTGCAACTCTCATGTACTGTTTGGTAGTAAAATGGTTGACGTTTTCAACATCCCCTCCCTCTTTTCAGCTTCTTTTTGATCCATTTTGGTGTATCTCACCATTTCCCAAAACATCTCTTGTCAACATGTTATGAGAAAATGAGCACACATCTATGAGGAAGAAAAATATATGATACTGGTGCAATTTTTTGGGTGCTTTTGTGGGAATCCTTTGTCTGTGTTTCTGTACCAAATCCATTCTTTTTTCGGGTTTGATGGGAGCTTTGATACAGTGGATGTAGCGTGTATACTATCTTTTATGGAATCCCAGAAAACATTGTCATCAGGGGTGCCGAAAAATAAAAAAGGCTTAATTATACTTTTGGTCATCTTAATTTTACTAAAATTTGATTTTGGTATCCCTTGTTTCTTTTGCAGCAATGTTATCCTCATACTTCTCGATTGATTCAATGAAATTCCTTGTCAATCTGATGCTTGCAAGGCATAAAATGTGATGATGTGACACCTCTTCTTTACGATTTCACTAAATTGAGAATGATGTGGCCCACCCAATGCCACCTTGGCCAAAAAGTGTGCCACATCAATATCAATCTGATAGGGATAGGGGACTTAAAATGCATTTTGGAAACTATAAGAACAACATTGTTGCAATTAAAACTAAGGGGGACCAAAAGTGAGCTCTACTAAAATTAATGAGATCAAAAGTGTAACTAAGCCAAAAAAATAAAAAAAAGTGACATATTTTGTTCCTGATCTCTTTTTGCTGATCATCTCTCTTCCTTCTTCCCATGATGCTAAATCTCCTTTGTTGATTTTTTTATGCAAATAAAGTTTCATGATTTTGATCTCTGATTTGGTTAAGTCTGATATATAACACATACAATTGAAAAATTAAAGTCATATATGTACTATTATTTCAACTGGCTGGAAACATTAGTCTCAGCAACTGATACTTAATATTTCATACATTTGTTTCCAGTAATACCTTTTTAACACTTCATGTTTGACTGTGCATGCAGATCTGTGAGGATATTCCCCAATATCTTGACTCTGATGTACCAGGTTTAGCAGAACGCCCTATTAACATATTTCTTCCCAGATTATTTCGGGTAACATCAGCATTTTCTTTTAATAATTGTTTTCTTTCATTTCTTGTAACTGTATCCTCAACTGTTTATTTTTCCTTTCTTTTATTTTTGTTTCAGTTTTTCCAATCTCCTCATGCTTCATTGAGAAAACTATCACTGGGTTCTGTAAATCAATACATTATGTTAATGCCTTCTGTAAGTGTATCATGAGACTCTATCATCTCAGTTCTCTGGTTATTAAAGTATTACTGAAGTTTGGAATTGATAGTAATAGTCTCATTGGTTTTGTACAGGCCTTATACGTATCCATGGATCAATATCTTCAAGGTCTGTTTATTCTCGCTAATGACCCTGTTGCTGAAGTGCGGAAGTTGGTGAGTTCTTAATGAACTATGTGCATGTATTTGATGTATAACTCAAATGAAATGTTTCCCAATATTGCTTTATTGCTGAATTACTAAATGCTTCTTTTCCAAATCAAGCTTATTTTTGCTGGTTTGAATTGCTAGTAGTTGAAGGCTTTGGTCTTTTGACCCTGTCCTCTGCTCGCTGTGTATTCTATCTTTTAATTTCTGATATTTCACAACAAGGAATTTGATTAACTGCTTTTTGCTCAAATGAGTTATTACTATTTCTTATTAATGTTGGAATCAATTGATACCATCCTAGTTGCTATTGATAACCAGGTTTGTGCAGCATTTGTTCAGCTAATTGAAGTTCGCCCATCTTTCTTGGAGGTGCGCGTCTTGTTCTGGTTCATTGGAGTTTTTTAAGTTAATTGAATATGCTTATTGTTTTTGGAATGTTGCACATGGAGGTGGTTGATCTATTTTATTCTTTCCATCACACTATAGGTGTTTACTTATTTGAGTAAGTAAAATTCATTTGGAAACAGTAAAATCAGAATATCTTGCATTTTATTATATCTATCTGCATTTCTAATTTTCCAACTACTTATACCAGCAAGCACCAAATCTCTTGCTGATGTGCTTTCTTAAAAATTAATGTTATTTCTGTCGGCTCTTTCTTATCTATTGTAATTGTTAACACACTGCAGCCACATTTACGGAATGTTATTGAATACATGTTACAAGTCAACAAGGATACAGATGATGAAGTAGCCCTTGAAGCCTGTGAATTTTGGTACTATTTGTTTGGGATGTTATTTTCTTAATGTTACAACTAGTAGCTGGAGTTCATCATTTAACTTCTAGATATTGTTATTGAATCACAAGGAAAATAATAAACATAGTTATGTGTATTTAGTTTTATTGTGTCACTTTTTGTTAAGGAGGGAGGGGTTTTTAGGTTGTTGTAATATATTCCAATTCAAGAAATATCTCTCCCTAGGCTGTGTAGAATTTTAGACCATCGTGTCAAGTTCATTTAGTTTTGAAATTGATCAAGTACTTGTTTCAAATCACTTTTGTCCCCAAATTTGCTCCGATATAGCCTGCCTGATGAATTATTCTAACACCCAAGTTCCAAGCCATACTATTGTCCAGCTATGTATATTAATTTTATACTTCTGTATGAGATTGATAATGGGGTTCATTTTGTTTGTCATTGCTTACTAGGATGGTGTATGCATAATCAATTTCCCATTTCTACAATTATCATGCTGATGCAAATAGGAGTTTTATATTTCTATTACACAGTGATGACATATTTCTTGTTAAGTGTATTTAAAGTTTTAAACTGTACTTAAACTTTGTCTTTCTTATATCCTGGCTATTTAGCTTCTTTCTCTTTTTTAATAATTTCTATTGCAGGTCTGCTTATTGTGATGCTCAACTGCCACCTGAAAACTTAAGAGAATTCTTGCCCCGTCTTATTCCAGTAAATCAAATTATACAATTTTTCTTCTATAATTGTTTTACCATTGAAGATATGGAATTTGAAGTTTATTTGTTGCATCTATGTAGGTATTGTTATCAAACATGGCTTATGCAGATGATGATGAATCAGTTATTGAAGCTGAGGTTGTCTTTTGGATTGATTAGTATTTATAGTTGGATTTCAATTACTTCTTGTTTATATGATTTCATTTGTTTGTGCATGTTTTTTCCCCAGGAAGATGGTTCTCAGCCTGATCGAGATCAGGTCTGATTGTTTTTTAGTTGACTTAGTGGGTTTTCTTTAATTTGAGACCATCATATTTCTAATTTTGTGTGTTTTGCACCACAGGATCTTAAACCTCGATTTCATGTATCAAGGTTTCATGGATCAGATGAAGTAGAAGACGATGTATGTTGTACTTTACTGATTGCTTATGCTAGTTATTTGATTAATTTTCCTGCCTTTATTTAATAGGGTTTGTGTAGCTTTTGAAAGATGAAATGATAAAAATATGCTTTGCTAATTTAAAAGTCAAATTTTATTTTTCATATTTACAGGATGATGATGTTGTCAACACATGGAATTTACGGAAATGCAGTGCAGCTGCTCTTGATATTCTCTCAAATGTGTTTGGGGATGAGATCCTTCCGACTCTTATGCCTATTGTTGAGGTGATTTAACTTAAGCTTGTTGTGGTCATTTGTGATGATGTTCCGTTTTAATTATCATAGTGGCTAAGAATGAGTACACGTTGAAATGGTACTCTATTTATTAAAGGCAGACCATGCATAATGATAGTGGATCTACATAGGTGTATATATGTATGACATCTATGAAAACTATATTATGACGCTAATTTCTCTGCAAGCCTTTCTTTTTATGAGGGGATTCTAAAATTTCTGCAGGCTAAGTTGTCTGCTGGTGGGGATGATGCTTGGAAAGATAGGGAAGCTGCTGTCTTGGCTCTTGGTGCTATAGGCGAAGGTTGCATCAATGGTCTTTATCCGCATCTGTTGGAGGTATTTTCTGTTCTTTGGTTCTGATGAATTTAATTCAGAAGCAGATGGCCTGATTGTGGGAAAAGTAGTTTAATTTGTTTTAAAATTTGATTAAAGTACGCTTGAATGATTTTATAACGTTGTGTTGGTGTATCTCATAATTATCGATATTGTATTGTAGAATTTTTAGATTATCCAATATATCTAAATTGTATCCTAGAATATTTATCACTTATGACTAGTTTCTCTATTTTCTTAGTTTCCACATTATATCTCATTTTTTTTCCTTATTATAGTTTGGATCAAAATTAGGGTTAGTGTTCTAAGTTTTGCATACATCGTAGTACGCAAATAAATGTTATCCAAGGTATATTTTCTCTGTATTCACTCCCTTTATACCTGATCCCCCATAGATTTGTGCATGTTTATGTCTTTCCTCTCTGGCCACACAATTTCTTGTTAATTTCATTTATTATTACTAGTCATTGGAGAAAATATGATTACTTCTAGAATCATTCATTCATACTTTGTAAATGTTGCTCCCCCCCCAACCTCTTTTTGTACTGATATATTCTTGCTTATGTTCAGTTAGTCAATCACTGTTACTTATGATTCTTTCTGGACGAGTTGTAATTTGAAATTCATGCTATATGTTGTTAAAATTGTGATCTAGATTGTAAGATTGCATGATCTTACAATCCTTCTGCCCTGTCCTGATCTGGACCGCACCTGAAATCGCAAGCAGGTAGGATCGTATGAGATCATTTGAGTTTGTCGATCCTGAAATTAGAGATTTTTGGGTAAGGTTGCACAACCTGATTCACACAAACCCATATTTGTGCCCAAAATTGTGACTTCCCCCTCCCTTTTTTTTTTTTTTTTTGATCAGCAAAAATAGATATATATATATATATATATATATAGTATAAAAGGTCAGTACAAGTAGTACCATTACAAGAACATATAGCATCCAAAAACAATCCTATGGCACCGTAATACATGAGCAGACATGAATTAGAGGGCCAAAGGATTGTAAAGATGTAGAACCCGACAAAACAAAAACATAAATCAAAAGAATCTATCTAGTGTCCCCGCCCCTAATTACAAAAGCCTCCCTCAGGTTGGTAGACCAGAAATGGAAGGGTTTATCAAACCCTTTTTCCAAGTTCATCGACCATGACCAACAAGTGAAAAGCGCATCCTCCATTAGTTTACCCTGGTCGAAACTGTCATTATGAAAGAGAATGTTGTTTCTATGCCGCCAAATCGTCCAGGTCAAAGCTGTCCACCAGAGGAGCCATCGATGGGAGGTGATCCCAGCACTGGACAGGAAGCCACTTTGGCTGAAGTGCTGTTTCGGGGTTTCAGAAAAAGGCCCCGAGAAGTTTGTCCACTGCATGGATTCCCACCAGAGTAACTTAATTCTATAGCAGCTGAAAAATAAGTGCGGAGCCTCCTCATTTGTAGTCCTACAGAATGGACATTCGTAATCATCAAGAAGCACATTTCGCCTACTTAAATTCATTTTAATGGGCAATCTATCCTCAATGAGTCTCCAGACGAAACATAGTGCTTTAGGAGGGGCTTTAATCTTCCAAACAGACTCCATATCTCAATCAAGCCCTTCACATCTGTGCCCAAGCCCGATGCAGGTGACAGCATCTCTTCTGAACCTCTGTTCATCTATGCTATCTTTCTTGCACTTCTGCTTTTGCTGTCTTGAAGCCTCCTTCCCCATCTCTCTCAACCTTCTCTTTTTCTGCCTTGCTGATTCCCTGTACATCTTCGCACATCTTCCCTGTCTCTGGTTTCGGTTTAATGTTTTGGTTTGCTTTATAATCACTGAATAATGGTTTCTGCTGGGCAAGGTGATAGTGGGGCAGGGGCTGGTGGTTATTTATGCGCTAATTATGAGTTGTTTTGGATGTTATGGTGATGAAACTTCACTTTTGAGTTTGCTTTAATGTTTTTAATTATAGGTTTTTGCTCCTATTTTCTATGTGCTTGACTGTGTGTATATATTAGTATAATTTTACATTTTGGTAGGATCTTATGAACATTGTTACAGTCCTATGTTTTACGATCTTGGACTCCCCTCCCAATCTCAAGTAGGATCTCGATCTTGACATCATAGTTCATATTAAAAGAAGAAAAATGTTTCTTTGACAACATTTTGTTAACCATAGTCACTGTCATTCTTATTTTACTGAGTCTGGTTTTATGATCTACATTATGTGGCCCTTGCTTCTTACTAATTCAGAATATTAAACAATTCATTGCTCTGCATTTATAGATTGTGGCATTTCTTATCCCTCTTCTTGATGATAAGTTTCCTCTGATACGAAGTATTTCATGCTGGACACTATCACGATTTAGCAAATTTATTGTTCAGGTATGAATGTATTTTGTCCCCTCATCTGCTATTGCACAGCTGTTTATTTTGGCATTACTGATGCTTTTACAGTTCTATAAGATTTTGATCCCTGCAAAGTTATGGCAATATTAAATCTCAATTATTTTCAAATTCCAAATTATTAAATTTAATAATAGCTTATTAATATTTAATATATATTCTTAATGTATATAAATACATTATATTCTCTATTCTTGATACAACAACATCAACATCAACAACACCTTTAACCTAAGTTAATTGGATTCGATGGTAGATAAACCCAATGATAGATCGGAAATAAGACAAAGAAAGAGAAAGGCAGAGGGGAAGACAAAGTGGAAATAAGACAAAAGAGATGAAAAATAAGCTAAAATAAAAGGGGTGAAAGGAGGGGAAAAATGAATACTGTGCTTATAAAATTTGGCATGGATGATCCGCTTGATAATTAGTTATAATTAAATAGTTGATTGATCAAAATCACATTATATGAGGAGTTCATAGATAGTTGCCAAATCTTGCATCATTCTCAGAGGATCTTGATCTATTGGAATATTGTATGTTGTCCAGATTATTGAAAAATGACAACCTGGAGCAAATATTATACACGACACCTATATGGACTAATATCTAAGTTTAGTAATTCATAGTTAAATAAAGAGCACTTGCTGTATAATTGTCATTTCAAGGTTGTCTTCTTTGAATTTGTGTGTCTTAGGGTATTGGGCATCCTAAAGGCTATGAACAATTTGATAATGTTCTTATGGGTCTTCTACGAAGAATTTTGGATGATAATAAGCGGGTCCAAGAGGCTGCTTGTTCAGCCTTTGCAACGCTGGAAGAGGTTCTGACTTCAATTTTTGTTCATTTACCCTTAGTGAATTGATTCAATTGCTCAATTTTTTTTTAAATTAATATAAATCTCAATTTTGGTTTACTAAACTTTTATGATAGGAGGCTGCTGAAGAGTTGGCTCCACGCTTGGAAATTATACTGAAGCACCTGATGACTGCATTTGGGAAATATCAGGTGATTTTCTGACCTTAATAGTTAATACATAATATTTGTTTTTTGTTTCTTGTAAAATGAATCATGTTTGGATGACCTCTATTGTTACGATATTGTGCTTCATTTCCTATCATTACTTGTATGCTCAGACATCTTTAATTGTAGTTTTTTGTTCTAAACTTCAGAGGCGAAACCTCAGAATTGTCTATGATGCTATTGGAACTCTAGCTGAAGCTGTTGGAGGAGAGCTGAATCAGGTATGCTATTTTTATTACTAATCCATTGCATGTTAGAACAATCATCCTTCTTCCTCAAACTAAACTTTTATTTTTTTCCCAAGTTATTTGTCATGATTTATTATCAATATCCTTGAACTAAACTTTTATTTTGTTTACCTACTGTATCTCTCTTTGTTTTGCAGCCTGTTTATCTTGACATTCTCATGCCACCATTAATTGAGAAGTGGCAGCAACTTTCAAATTCAGACAAAGATCTTTTTCCACTCCTGGAATGCTTTACATCTATAGCACATGTACGCATATCTGTTTTTCCAACATACTATATGTTAATATATGCGTGGAATTTGGGGGCAATGATCTATATAATTTGAAATTTTTGTATGGACTGTAACTGTACATCATATCTATTTTCTTGCACCTGATGGTGTTCCATTTGATACAGGCTCTGGGTACTGGTTTCGCTCAATTTGCTGAACCTGTATTTAGGAGGTGCATAAATATAATCCAGACCCAACAATTTGCTAAGGTTCTGGTTACTTTTACTCAACGATCTTTTAAAATTTAGTTTGCACTATATCCTCTTAGAAAACTCTAATTTTTGGTTGTTTCCTAGGTATTGCCTAACATTTCATTTTGGGGTTTCATGGTCTATAATTGTAAAATTTTCTAAGAGACCATGAGCAGAAAGAACCCCATCCCATGGACCACACATTACACAAGAATCACTAAGGGTTTAGAATGTACCTTTGTAGTGTCACTCACCTTGTTAGTGCTGCAAGTTTTCTCCTTTTATCTCACATTTAAAGGACTGTCTACTATGTGTATTCTGATTAGTATTAAACTATTAGTATACGTACTTAGTTGAAATTGTAAGGTTTTAGGTATATGGAGAGAATAGAGACTGAATATTAGAGAATTGATATTGACTTGTTATGAGGTGTTGTAGAACAATATGATGATAAAGCCTAAAGTGTTAGGCCTTAATTACACTAATAATCCTAACTAAATAGGGTCACAAATCATTAGATATCAAGAAACATGGAAACTGACAAAATAGGGAGAAACTAGTCCTAAAATAATTTCCAAGATACTCTAAATTATTCTAGGATATGATATTGATATTACATGATATTCTAACAGTGTGAACTAATCAAATGAATACTGCTAGAATGTACTGTCATCTCTTCTGTATAGTTATCTTTTATTGACCACTCAAGTGCTACTAGCCATGCTATATCTGTAAATGGATCTCTGAAATACATAAAAGCCTAAAAAAATATCAAGTGTTATTATGCTTTGTATGTGCTTGTGTTTATTACTATCTGTCTATCGAATTATTAATGTCTGCATATCCTATTTGGAATTAAAAGGTTCATTTCCATGACCACTATGTTAGCATCATTTATGATTTGTCTAACAGACTATTGTATTACCCCTTTCCACTTACCAATAGGGGTTGTTTTTGAGATTTAATTTTATCTTCCAACAAGTTGAGTGTCATTCTATTTCAGGCTGATCCTGCCGCCACCACAGGGGTTCAGTATGACAAGGAGTTTATTGTATGCTCTCTTGATTTGCTTTCTGGACTAGCAGAGGGTCTTGGCAGTGGAATAGAGAGTTTGGTACTCATCCAAAATTTGTATTTTTTAGATATGAGATCACGCTTCTCTGTTAGCAAATTATTTGTCATCTTCTCCGATGTTATTTTCCCTGAAATATGTGTTCATTTACAAAATGGGAGTTTTTTTAAGCATAGATCTTTGTGCAAATCTGTCTTTGATATTCTTATTCACATCAAGAAATAAGTGCAGTATTTGTTGAACTGTTTCTGTAAATTTTAATACTAAAATAGTCTTGTGGTTGGCTGTTATTCCACCTTTTTATTTCTTGTTTCGCGTAAATATGTTGGCTTGTATTCAGGCATATGCTTGTCAACATTAGAAAGATCTATTTTTATATTAGTGCATATTTGGCAACATTATGTTCAGTTTTCTAAAATTAAGGAGTCAATATTTTTTGGGGACGGAAGTTGGTTTTGTGGATTATCTATAATATTCAATGTGACCATAATGTTTGTCTTTCAGTAATTAGCATATTTGTGCATGTTGGTGGTTTCATCTGCAAGATTGGAGGCATCAACATTAGATTATTTCTTAGGTTCCAACATGATATTATCCTTTCCTCTACAAGATTTACTTCTTTAGTGGAGAAATCATTGATAAACTAATTTTTCAAACCTTGTAAGAGAGGTCAGTGAATTCTTTCTAAAATCAACCATGACTAAAGCTGTTCTAATTTTTTTTAATGTCAGACAAGTCCTTAATTTGGATTTTATTTTAATTTCTTTAGTTTTAAAAAATTATTGTATCTAATGCTATCCCTAAAAGGCATATTTCCCTTTTATTTTTACCTTGTCTCCAAACCTTCAATTCTTTTTTGAGTACATAAAACTTGAAGTGGACAGCAATTCTGCATCTTCTGAACTTCCCTTTGTTATTTGAGATCTTGATATCTGCTTGAGATTAATTAAACCAGAAATTGTACGATTTCTTGAGATTGATCTTGATATACACTATTTGGCAGGTTGCACAATGTTCTTTGAGGGACCTACTTCTGCATTGTTGTGTGGATGATGCTCCTGATGTTAGACAAAGTGCCTTTGCCTTAATTGGGGACCTTGCGCGAGTAAGTTGCATGTATACCTGCATACATTATACCCAAGCCCACGTAGCCATAAGTTCCTTGCCCCTGGTGTCTTTTGAAAGTAAATCCACTTTTTGAAAGCAAAAAGTTATTTATTTGGGGTTGGTGAGGGTGGGGACTGGGTGGAAATAAGTTTGGCTCTACCCAAACATGTTATTTTTACATCTTTTGTAGGGGAGCAGGGATTTTTCTGTGGACTGTATCTTAGTTGATGGGATTCTAACAATGGTAATTTGGCTAGGTGTGCCCGGTTCATTTGCACCCTCGTTTGTCTGAGTTTCTTGAGGCTGCAGCCAAGCAACTGGTATGTGTGTGCCTGATATAAACTTATCCATAAGGGTTGCATTTATTTGGTCATTTTATTCTTATACTGTGTCTGGTGTACAGGAGATTTCTAAGGTAAAGGAGGCTATTTCAGTAGCAAATAATGCATGCTGGGCAATTGGAGAATTAGCAGTTAAGGTATGCAATTTTTAATGCTGCTTTCTGATAAAATGATAGAAATGTATGGAAACTAGAAACTAATATGCACTGATGGATACTGTCATGATTAAGAATTAGGATAATTTCAATTTCAAAAGCTGTGTTAGACAGTAATGAATACTGGGATTGTTAAATGATAGCCATCCATATGCTAAAAATGATGTATATGTGGTACAGAAGCCACGGAAAGATCAGTTTATCTTACTGCTCATAATGAAGGTAGTCAATACTAATTTTGCCCACTGTCTCGGTCATCTTTAGTGAGAAACTGGTTTTGAATCTCTGGATTGACCACAAAGTGATGAAGATATCGTCCCTCGGTATCAGCTTCAACTTGCTGTTTCAGATGAGAAACTTTTCTCATCCAAAGAAACGGAAACTGAGTGGCATTCTGGAAACTGGGAATGATGTTTGAACAGATGAAGTTGGAAGGTGAGGATCACCCGGAATTTGGAAAGGACTAAATGGTGAGGCAATAGTTCAAGTCAAATTCAAGCTCTAGATACCATATTATAATCTTTGATTGGAAGAGAGAATGAGAGTAGGAAGATATCAGAGTCTGTTAATCTATATATTTTCATTACTGAAAGAACTCTGTTAATAGACTCAAGCCGAGACAACTGTCCCAATTAAACTCCGTTACAGAGTTAGACTGATTTGATTCTGTTATTAGTAACAGAAACTAACAGCAACTAACTATGCCTAGCGGAGATATAAGGTTGGTTGGGTGGTAAAAGGAAAAGACGGGAAGGAAGGGAAGGAGGGAGAGGTCGTGGGTTCGAATCCCTCCACTAACAAAAAACTAACATTTAACAACTAACATTGGCCGATCAAAAAAAAAAAAACTAACTATGCCTAGCTGAGACACAAATGAAATCAGGCTATAACTAACATGTAACAACCTTGGTTATCAAATCCAGATTTGAATTGTGAATCAGAAGGCATATTTTCTGGATTGTGAATTGAACAACTCTGTGAATAGCTCTGTATGGCTATAGAATTGAAACATAAACTTCAAATAGACCAATATTCAGCTCATATCAATCACAATAACAAAAAGTGACTGCTCAAATTCAGCTGTATAACTACTTAAAAAATAAAAAAAATGTCTACAAATTAATTTATTTATTATTTTAAAAATATTAAATGCCTAAATATATATTTTTTAAAATATTCTAATAATCATTAGTATTAAATTCTCTTTTTGATTAGAAACCTTTAACTACCATACTCAATGTTTGGCCCATGTGCATCTGGCTGGTCCAATCAATTTAAGTGCATGTTTGGAAAAGATTTTATAATGCATGTATAATTCTCTCTCACCACTCTGATGCAGAAGCAACACTCATGAGCTTCTATGTTTCTATAAAACTGACGTGAAAATGAGAAAGACATGGATCATAGACGTGTGTCCAAACAAACTATAAATCATGGCTCATTATAGCGCGCACTCGTCTTCATTCAAGCATGCTTACCACTACTAGTGCTTGTTTTGTTTGTGTAGTGACTGATGTATTGTATGGTTCAGGTTTTTGGCATTTATTGATCTTTTGTTTTAAGCTAGATGCTTTATATTGGGTCTTTGGATGGTATGCTGTTGTTGACAACCACACCCTTCATCTTAAAGATTCAGCACTGTAACTCTAGCTTGCCATGCCGTGTTCTGTTCGGTTTCTATTGTCATTGTGTCACTTCCCTCCAATCATATAAAAAAAAATGCTAAAAAAGAAGCTGTAAAATACTAAAATTATGTTTTAACTTTTACAGTAGGGGCAGATAAAACTGTCCCACAAACACTACTAGTTGAGATACTTTGGATAGGTTGTTGACAGATAGTTTTTTAGATATGCTACTAATATATTATTACAGCTTTATATATTGATTCATTAGGAGATATAAGGTTGGTTGGGTGGTTAAGAAAAAAGTGAAGACGGAAAGGAAGGGTGGCAGGGAGAGGTCGTGGGTTCGAATCCATCCACTAACAAAAACACTAACATTTAACAACTAACATTGGCCAATAAAAAAAATAAAAATATATTGATTCATTGATGCTTTTGTTTGATGGCTTCCACATTAAATTTTGAATGCATATTTTTCAATCTTAATTTCACCAACACCAGAGTTGAAATGGAGAAGTCTAAATTAAGGCTTTGGATGTCCTTGCATAATTCATTTTTTCTCCACCTCTGACTGAGTATTGGAGTAGATTCTGTTGACATGGTCCTTGTAGTTTTGCTAAATAATATCCAAACATAACACCTAGTATGATGTGTTTGTTTTTGAAGATTCTTTTTCCCTCATGAGTTTGCTTTTCTTGTTGCTGATATTCTGTTATTAGTGTGAATATCTTCTGACATTAACTATTCCACTTCACATTTTATTCATTTTTATATAAAATCAGTCACTGTGAATTATGAATTTTGAATTTCAGGTTCGTCAAGAAATTTCTCCTGTTGTTTTAACTGTAATTTCATGCCTGGTCCCAATTCTTCAGCATGCAGAGGTCATTATCGCGTCACATTCTTGAATTATAATTTTGGTCATGTTCAGTTGCTGATTGTCTTGCTGTTTATAGGGACTCAACAAGTCACTTATAGAAAATAGTGCAATAACACTGGGGAGGCTTGCATGGGTCTGTCCGGAGCTTGTATCACCACATATGGAGCATTTCATGCAATCTTGGTGCACTGCTTTGTCAATGTACGTTGTACCACTTGTTTGTTTTATATAGTAACCACTTCCACAATGAGCACATAACAAATATACTTGGTTCTCTTTAGTTTGCTGCTATAAGAAAATGTTTTGAAATTCATAGATGCTTTTGCAATTTTTGGTGCATGATAAATTTTGTGAATAAATTACTCATCATTATAGAAGTTTGTCTTCAGCATAAGATGAGAAATTGGTTAATGTGTTGTTCCCTTGGGAGTGTGATCAGTTCAGTTTCAATGGTGGTGGCTGAGATAAGAGATGGATGTTTTTCTTTCAAATAAAAAAATGGATGGAGAATATTTGATTGAGTGGCCTAAAAAGCATTTTAGATGCATAATGACATTGCTTTGCTTTTAGGAAATGAAAATATGGTTGGTTTTGCGTTCTGTTTCTCTGAAACTTGACCTTGGGTCATGTTGAACAGACTTTCCAATAAAAAAGTGCAATATACTGCAACAATTAATCGCTGTTGAAATCCCATATCCATTATAGATATGACTAAAGTAGAGCTTATAAAGTTTTAGGCAATAGCTTTTCGGGTTTAGTTAAAGGTTAGGCTCAATTCAAGACGTATTGTGGTAATTTTACTGTCAAATTCATACATAGAGGATCCCCATTAATATCTTAATATTAACATTTTTACTTGAATGTTAGCAGTTGAGATCTCCTTGGGAGTATAAATGGTATTAATCACACAAAAAACATCGCATTCTGTTCAAGGCATTTACTCTCTTAAGAAGCTGAAAGTCCTCTGCCTTATAATAAGATCTTAGATATAATGCCTTCTGAGAACTTAGAATAGTCAATAATATTGCCTGCAATCCTGTATTTATTTAAATATTTGGAATTTATGCATCGTAACACAAAGAAGCGTAAACCAATATCTCAACATCTTCACTTTACAAATTGATCATAATATTAGATGTCCACTGTTTCATTGCTGGTTATCTTGTATATTTATTTCTCTTTGATGATTTTTTGCAGGATACGAGATGATGTTGAGAAAGAGGATGCTTTTAGAGGTCTATGTGCTATGGTATGCTCCTATTCACTCGGTAAATTTTTTTACATGTAGACTTGTAAAGTAATTTGTATTTTACATTTGTTTTCAGGTTAAGGCTAATCCTTCTGGAGCTCTAAGCGCGCTTGTTTACATGTGCAAAGCCATTGCTAGTTGGCATGTATGTTTTGCCATCATCATTGTCCATCTTAAAAGTTAGAAAGTGCTTTAAGGTTTCTGTAATATAACTGCTTTTATTAACGTCTATAGGAAATAAGAAGTGAAGATTTACACAATGAAGTTTGCCAGGTCTTGCATGGGTATAAGCAGGTTAGTGTTGCTTCACTTTCGGGTGTGCATCTGCCTAGGGAATTACATGTTTATGTTATAGCTGTAATACGTTCCTCATGGAAATGAAACTATAATCCCATGTTTATGCTTTAGATGTTGCGCAATGGAGCATGGGACCAGTGTATGTCTGCTTTGGAGCCTCCAGTAAAAGAAAAGCTTTCGAAATATCAAGTATAATTCAATTGTGTGAGCATTGTATCTGCATTGACCTTGTTAATCATTTTGTGTGTTGTCAAGCAATATTGGAGTCACGATTCATATTAAGCGGGAGCTGAGTCTTGGTCCAAGTTTTCAGACAGGGTACCAGTACTTAAACAATTCGTTTGAGCTTGATGATTACTGGAAGTTCCACAAGCCTTGAAGATCTCACTTGATGGAGTTTCCCATGAGAAATGTACAGGGGAATGGCTTTCAATCTTTAGAAATGCTTGATTCTTTGTTGTCTTAATAGTTGAAGCCTTAATTAAAAGCTAGGAGTTTTATTCGACCCTTGTGTTCGTCGTCACAGTTTTCCAATATTTTTGGTTTATTAAGTTGATAGGTTGTGTCTTGGTTACACAGTTTTGTACCACCAGAGAGGAGAGAGGAGGAGGGGGGGTATGATCTGACTTGTAGTTTCCAGCGTATTTAGTTGTTAAATTGTTTCTGAGCAATTTCAACTGTGTTGCCTCAGGCAGCGCATCATTTAAATTTTGATTGAGACAATAATTAGGTAAACTTGTGTATGCTTATTGACTATTTTTTTTTTTTTTTTTAACTTTTGGCCCAGAGTAAAAAAATGTTGACATTATTGTTGTGTTGTCGGTGCCCCCAACAATAGCTCATATCTACAATGGCATTCATTAGAAAAATGAATAAAATAAAAATCTATGATTATAGTTTTCAGTGTAATTTTGATTTACTGTAGGTCTAAAATTTTACGGTTATGCGATTGATATGGTTTTTTTATACCAAAAGATAAGTACTTTGTTTTATCATGTAGTTCATATTTCAAAAAAAGAAGCGATAACACATAAATTGTATTGTGATATAATGATAGTGAATTATGTATGCAAATTTGTGCTGGCAATACGTCATTTTTGAGACCTAAAATTGATATATAAAATACGTGAGCACGTCCACCAATTGACCAAGTTAAAGGTTAGAAAGGTGTTTAGTTCCTTCTGTGAGCAGCAAGGGAGATTCTTTTTATCCCCTTATGATTTTACAAATTTACTCATTTAAAATTATTAAACATACACTTTTAATTGATAGTATTTAGTATAACATGATCATATTTTTGTATTAATATAATCTAGTCATATTATAGAGGATAATACACAACAGTTATTCATATTGGTTTATTACGATTCTATGTTCCTTTATATTTTGGTCTTCTATTGAATATATCAGGAACACCAGCTGCCATTTTCTGGTTTAATATATTGATTTTTGTCATTGTTAACAAGTAGGCAATTTTTAAACAATTGACCTTGCAATTATTATTGTTCGTAGGTGGGAAAGTTAGTATTGCCAGCACAAATTTGCGTACATAGTGTTTAGTAGGAGACACGTATATAACGTTGCGGATTGAGAAACTTATTCTTGGCAGCTTCCAATTCTATTCTTTCCCATCTCTTTTTTCTCCTGATATCTTCTTGATGTGCCATTGATTCTTTAGCTTCCATCTCCATGAGACCCTTTGAATACAGATCTGGATACATGTCTTCCAGCATCACTTTCACACTCTCTGTTAGTTGCCTCACAATCTTGCTCCAATGCCACTTCAGGTTCTTTTCCATGCCTTCTACAATCACAGTAAATACTTCTACGGTTCCAATTAATGCCATTTTCACGAACTGCTCATTGTTCCACACATAGAGTGCACGCTCGGCTACCTAAACCAAATTTATGTATCATAAAATGAAATCTCTGTTTATCAAATCCAAAATTCAGAAAACTGGCAATGGAATAATAAAGACATGAGGGTATATACAGTCAAGTAAATTGTGAGCTAAACTAGTAAAATACAAATACCTAGCAGTTGAATAAAGAGCACAAAGCATGATGGACATATATAATTTTCAGTAGAGTAAAATTATGGAATAAGAGTTATTATACCTGGGCATTCCAACTATTTATGCATTTTGTGATCTGGGTACATAAGGGCAAGGCCAACTTACGATACTGGTCAGGGTCTAAATTCTCGACCAGATCTTCCAATTCCCCAATTAGCAAGATTTCTTTTTGACAGTTTGTGACAGGCCAGTACCTCAAAATTCCTCTAACAACAACCCCTCCAAGCATAGGCTCCTTCTGCACAAACTGTGACACGCAATAAGCCAATTGCCTATGATACAGATGCATCCCTTTGGTCTTGTGTAGAGGAATGAGCACTCTCATGAGGAACAGCTTGTGCTCTTCCTTGAGTGGCACGGTAAAGCCATTGATTATGGTTCCCCATATCTCAAGCAAATCCGCAATCCCCGGATGCTTCTCTGTCTCAAACTCATAGTTCAAGAGCACCTCGGTCATCGATTTCCTCATGAAGGAACGATCAGAAATGAACTTAGAGTATATCTTGTGGTACACGTTTTTCAAACTCTCGCGTTCCCTTGGATCCTCAGACTGGAAAAGTGCTTGGAGATTGCGGAGGAAAGAATGATCAATCCACTCTCTTAGTATCTTTTGGTCTGTGCTGTTAACAAGCTTGAGAAGTATCTCATAAACTATTTGGAGATGTGACCATTGGGGTGAGAATATAGAGATGCGGTCTTCTTCTTCTGGCAATTCTGTGATGGAAGAAGAAGGGTTGGAAGGTGGAGGGAGTGGCCTGAAGACGTTGGCTGAGATCATGGCCACTAGAGGCCCCAAAACGTTTTCATGCACCGGCTTCGTGGAGGACTTCAATATAGACACTAATCTTGTGAGTTGAAGCCTCTTTGAGTCTCTTTGTGCAGGGGATTCTGAAGGGTCAGTGAAGGTGAAAACAAAGGTGCAGTAAGAAATGGTTGAGAGAAGTTCTTCATTTCCTGAAGGAGAAGATGGGATGGTGAAATGAGGACTCTCCTGCAAAAACATTTCATGGAGTGTTTTTGGGTTTTTCTTTGGGCTGCTTGTTGATGATGTTGGTGACACTTTCTGGCTGACCATTTTTTTTTCACTACAAGAAATTTCGCTGTTACCGACGAACCAAACCTGCTTTCTCCCGTAGGGTTGTTTCACAACGTTCTTCTGGTTATATCTTTTTTCCACCATAAAGCTATGGTGATGGAGAAAATATGGAAATGTTGTTCTATAGTAAGTAACACGTTTGTTTTGGTTCATACAAAAGCCAAAAGCGGCGATGCCTTTGCACAAGAAGCGTTGGAATGCCCGATCTGTTGTCAAAACCATTAGAACTGCCACATTCTTGTGTTGTGAAGGTATCTATCCTCATTGTTTCTGATATTT
>PYAF01004164.1:772605-788154 GCA_007407185.1 Glycine tomentella | reverse complement strand
CCATAAAGCTATGGTGATGGAGAAAATATGGAAATGTTGTTCTATAGTAAGTAACACGTTTGTTTTGGTTCATACAAAAGCCAAAAGCGGCGATGCCTTTGCACAAGAAGCGTTGGAATGCCCGATCTGTTGTCAAAACCATTAGAACTGCCACATTCTTGTGTTGTGAAGGTATCTATCCTCATTGTTTCTGATATTTCCATTTGAATTTTGCCACGTGCAATGTTCGGCATATTCATTGGCCTATATTCATTTGTAGTTAGGAACACTTGTTTTTTAGTTCTATTATGTGTCTTGCACGTGTGCCTCACCGGCCACCAGTATAGAATATGTTTGAGATTAGAGAGATTTGATTTGAGTAATTTTTTTTTTTCCTTGAACACATGATAATGTTGTGTTTGGATGGCAAAGGACAAAAAACAAATCTTGTATTGGAACCATGATCCTTTCCATTTCCAGAGTTATGCCCACAAATCGTACTTGTTTGTCTTTCTTGCAAATTTTATAAAGAAATAATGATATTTATGATTCAGGTCTAGGTTTAACAAAACAGGCAGGCCTTTAGCGGGAAAAATAAAACACAAATGTAAAAAAGAAAAAAAAGAACTCAAGAAGACAGAGAGAAATTTAATTGCCCTTTGGAATTGTAGTCATAAATTGTATATTTGACATAGTGAAAAACTGACAATGACATCCGCAGTAAGAAAAAATTGAAGCTCATGTTCTATGCTATTTTTATTTTTACAATAACTATTTAAAAATCATATCAATGATATTTTTTTTATTACTTTTTACACGGTACATAAAAATTAAACTACTCAACTTAATGGCATAGAGTAGACATAGGAGCATCAGAGATACAATTGAACAGAGAAACGGGAAAGATGCATTAGGGGCAGGAAAAGAGAAAGGCTTGCATTCAGTTCTTACAAAAGTTTTATGATAAATACAAAATCACTAGTTCTTGGTATCATGAATATCTATCTGAAAGATCAAGATTCACGTATAAATCAAAACTAATTAAGAGTAGTTGAGCACGTCAGACTAATTAATTGATAAATAATTTAAAAAGTTTATAAAAAATTATATTTAATTATCCTGTCAAATTATTTAATAATGTGACAAGTCACTAATCAATAGTAGTTGATGATGTTAGATTAATTGATGAAGAATTAAAAAAATATATAAAAAAAAATTATACCTAATTATCTTGTCAAATTTTTTAATGTGACAAGTCTCTAGGTTGTCAGCGCCGTTGTTAAGTCATCAATTAACATTGTTATTTGATATTAAAGATTAAAAGTGGTGAAAAAAAAAGAATTTTGACAATATAAAATTTCTAACAGGGTGCATAAAAATTAAACTACTCATATTAGTGGCATAGACATAGCAGCATCAGAGATACAATTGAACAGAAAAACAGGAAAGATGCATGAGGGGGGAGGTAAAGAGAAAGGCTAGCTTGCATTCAATTCTTACAAAAGCTTTATGATAAATACACTATAAGTTCTAAGTAGCACAAATATCTGGAAGATCAGGATTAACAGAGAATCTAAGCCATCTTTTCTGCTCCATATATTTCAAACAAAGCCTTAATACAAACCCTATGATCACAGCTGAGAAGCTTACAATGAAGACCTTGAAAGAAGCAAGAGCTAAGACCACAAATATCAGCAGTGTTGGAAGCACACACATCAATATTGCTCCCGTTTTCCCAACAGGCACTTTATAAGGCCTTTCGGCATATGGGAATTTCCTCCTTAACTTGACAAATGCCACGAATTCCATAAGCATCCCAAAACAGTACAAGAAGTTCTCAGCAGCAACTATCTCTTGAAAGCTCAACCATGAAAGCAAAACCACCCCAGATGCAGAGAACAAAATGCCAACAAGAGGGGTTCCATAACGTGACCTTTTCGCAAAGAACTCAGGAACCATGCCTCTTTCTGCCATTCCCAAAAGTTGGAAGGAGTCACTGCTCATCTCAGCCACAAACATCCCCATATTTGACGAAGCAGATGCTGCTTGAACCCAACTCCTTAACCAAACCCCTCCGATCACTCTAGCAACTTCTGAGAAGTAACCATCATACCATAGCTCACGGTTAACCGGCATAGCTCCAGTTCCTAGCAGAAGAGGCAAAAAGTACCCCAAAACAACCAACATAACAGCATAGAAAAGAGCTTTTGGGAGGGTTTTACCAGGATTATCCACTTCTCCAGCAAGGGTACTAATTGAGTCCCAGTAGTTCAAATTCCAGAAGAGAGTGTTCAAGTATAAACCCAAGTTCACTTTCTTCAAATCAACCATGATCCACCTAGTTGGTTTTATTCTAGGAATTGCTATAACTCCCATAACCATGAAAGGAAGTAATGAAAAGATTCCCAACCATATTGCAGCCCACCCTACCATGGTTAGCCCCCTATAGTTCATGTAAGTGAGAGCTAAAACTAAAACGATCACTGCTATTATCCTTGGAAAACCACCTCCTAAAGCTGGAATAGCTGACTTAAGGTAATCCAAAAATAGAACTGGATATAAAGCATTGTCAATGACTCCACTGAGCCATTTCATCCAACCTAGTTGGAAACCCCAGTTAGGACCCAATGCAGATGAAACCCAAACCACATAGCCACCATTCTCAGGGAACATAGTACCCATTTCTGCAGTTATAAGTGCCTCTGGAACACTCCAAATGAATGGGAAAAGCAAGAAACCAAGGAGAGCCAACAATGGACCAGCTGCTCTCACAGTGTCTTCCACACCAAAAGGTCCTCCTGAGACCTCATAAAAGATCAAGAACATCAGAGGCATAATTGAAACCTTGTTCATCTTCTCTAACTTTGGAGCTGAACCTTCTCCTCCCAGTGCCACATATTCAGCATTATTGGACTCCATATCACTTGGCATTTGCTATATAATTCTCAGTAACTCTGCATTTCAACTTCAATTCATCAAGTATGGAGATTTGTCAGCTTACAACTTCACAGAAATTTGCCAAAAGATCATTATCATGGAATTGCTATTAATTTTTTAAATATAGAAAACTTTTAAAAAACTGGTTTGAGATTCCAATTATGAATATAGAATGATATAAACTTAACCTACTGCACCCTGATACATCTATTTTTAAAATGGTTACTTTTAATAATGCAAATTATTGATCACTTAAATTCACGTTCTTATGTATCCCGTGCAAGTTAGGTCACTTTTTTTATTATATAAAATTGAATTTAATTAATTAAAATATTAAAAAGATTAAATGAAACAAGTAACAAACATATCAACTAACACAAGTATGAAGAAAATAAACTAAAGAGGACAAAAGTGCAACAAATCCAAATTTAACCGCACCGCCCTCAAATAACTAAAAAGCCTGTTGATATTTTTATATTTTATGATTCTTTTAGGTGTTTATCAGTTTATCTTTATGTCTGTGTATTTCGTCTACTGCTTTAGACTTTAAAGTGTATATTTTTGTGCTATTTGGCAAACCCAATTCTAAAAAAGTAGTGTTTTTAAACAAAACATCTCTTAACCACGATGTTGATTCAAATTTGGTTTAGAATTCATACGTTTGTGTATCGGTGGTATCTGTATAAGTGAAGTTACATGACCACAAATCTTAGTAATGAAAAACAAATTATAACAGTTAGATTTTTTCTCACTTTTTCTAAAAGTAATTTTAGACAACTCATCAATTAATTCATTTTCCACAATCTATTAAGTTTTGAAATTTTCCTAGTGTTACATTATGTTCAAGTGTTCGGAGAACAACTTTTAAAAATCAGAAATATCACAAAAACTGTTTTTAAAAACAACGAACAAATAATACTTTAATATTTTATAGAAAAAAGGCTTTCAGCGAAAATATATTCAGTTTATACTTAATTAATATTGAAATTATGACCAAGCATATCCTTTTTATTTTTATTTTTAAATATAAGTCTCCCTCACATTTCATTTTCCAATAAATTGAATTTTCTTCTTCCTTTCCTATGTCCTAACCGTTCGTCCATTCTCAGGACAGAGCACCACGGCATCAATCTGAACTAATATAGAAGCAACCCAAAAATCATTGCCACCTCAATGCCCATTGAATTCAAGCTAGCTCAGCTCCTTCAATCTTTAAACAAGCTTATTCACCACTTTAAAATCCTCACACAAATTTCATTTGAAAAAAAGAAAGCCTTTAATAGCTTCATGTAATACAATTGAATGAAACAGAGAACAAAATGAGCATCTCAGGAGAGCCAAAGCCAGAACATAAAATGTTGAAATTTGAAAAGCGTGTAACGAAGAAAATTGTATGAAATAAAAAGGAAGATAAGAGTGAATGCATTTTACCTGTCTGGGGAATCAGTAACAGCATTGTGTGTGTATCAGAAAGAGAATTTATGCGTCATTACAGAAAGAGTGAAAAAAGAAAGGGAGAATAAGAAGCGATTGTATAGAGGTTAGTGTAGTGACTAATGACTAAACTAACTGATTACGTGTCAAAATGTGAAGTAGAGTGTGTCTGAGTAAGCCAAACACGTTTCTGCTTTGCTTTGAAGATCAGAACAACTTTTCTGTTTTTTTCCTCAATCCACCAAAGTGAGTTATATCTTAATTATTATTGGAATAAAAATGTGAGTTAAAGTCTCACATCCGATAGAAATAAAAAAGTTGAATACCATATAAGTGAGGAAAAGATCCTTAAATTTGAGTCTTAAGATTTTAGGTTAAAATGTAGTATCTAATTCATTTATATTGTTGCTCAAGTAAATCCCCCATGTTTAACATGGATCGGATAGAAATAAAAAAATTGAATATCATCCCCTCGATTTCCCAACAATTATAATACTTGGATTGGAGTTTGTAAAAGCAAGATACTTATATCATTTCATTAATAAGAAAACTATTTTTTTATAGAGAAAGATACTTATATCATTTCATTAATAAGAAGTGTCTCAATAGTTTTTTTTTTTTTTTGTTTTGTTAGAAAAATGAGAGAGAAACTCAGAGCTAGATTAAGCATGTGTCAAAATAACATAGGAAATAGAATATGGAATAACATAAAAAACTCTCAGCTGACCGTCTAACAACAAATCATAATTAATCATTCTATCCGCTACTTCATTAACTTCCCGCAAGACATAACGCAAAAAGTGTCTCATATAATGTGGACTCAAATCGAAAACATGGTGACTAACAAAAGATCTTGATACTCTAGCAATATAATTAATTAATGAGTCTCATTGCAACATCATTCTAAAACTGACTTTTAATTAAAGATATTTTTGTAAAAATAATTAAAGCATGAAACATTTAGATCGAACCTTATAACATGATAAAGTCATACTTTGAATTGATTAGAGGAAATATAATAATACTTCCTTCAGTATGTCGTATTCTTTTTTCTCATATATAAATAAATTTAAATTAATTATATCTTATTTAATAAAATTATTTTTAGATTATCTTTTATTTAAAAAGATTACAATTTTTTATCTTTGAAATCAATTTTTCTTGAATAATAATTTTAAAAAATATTTATTTTTAATTAAAATATCATAATCTAATGAAATTAATTCATTTAATAAATATAAATATATATATATATATATATATATATATTTTATAATCGAGACTGAACTGCGATAGAGTTGTGGATGAGGGAGAAGGTGAAGTGGTCAAAGAAGGTATTGGTTCGGTGCATGTGAGAGTGCCACGTGGCGGATGACGACGTTGTAGGGGAAGGGATCGCCGGGGATGGGGAAACGGAGGAGCACGGCAGCGGCAAACGTGCGGTGTCGGGTGGAGGTTAACAATAACAAAAAATTAACAATAACAAAAAATTATTTATCTCAAATCGAAAATATGATTTATATGTTAAAATTACTTATTTATTAATAATTGTAGTTGTGATATAATTTATATATTAAAATATTTTTTTTTAAAATTTTAGATTAATAAAAATAAACAAATGTTCTATGACTAGTTTCCTAATAATTTAAGAAATTATCTTCTAGTAATTTTTTTAATTCACTAATTATCCTTTCTATTTACAATAAAATGACTTATAAGTCATAGACAACTTTATGTAGAATGTTATCCTTTAAAGGGAAAAAAAGATTAACTTAATTTTAATTAATAAAATTAACTTGGTTTATATTTGATTAAGTTAAGCCATTAATCTCGATAATTAACTAAAGTTATTCTTCTGCTATTGAAAAGATCAGTAGAAAAAACAATAAAAATATGATTACTTCAAAATGGACTTAGATTCTCTACAGCACAACAACCTCCTGCAAGTCCTACCTACATCAGCATATTAACCTTTCATAATTAAACATATAAATATATTTTTATACTCTTGTTTTTAGTAATCATTAGATTCAAATCCAATGGGCAAAATCACTGCTCCAGGCAATCCACACACCTTCAAAATACCACCAAACACTCACATGTCCCCCTCTAAAATTTCTACTTCAACCGAATCCTTAGCCACCAGAATCTTTGTACCCTCTTGGTTCTGATTCTGAATCTTATTAAGTTAGTTATTTGGATTGATTTTTATCAAGAAAGATTGGATTAGAGAGTGTGAGCTAAGACACGAGCATAGCTATCCACATCAACTGAATATTGGAGATTAGGTGGTTATTTAATTAGAGAGTGTGAAATAGAATAGAAATCCAAATTAAAAGAATTGGAGATGGGAAGGGTGAGGGTGTCGTACACGAGTCTGAGGGACATCATGGGATTGGAAGCTAACAGTGACAATGAGATGTGGAACATCAAGAATCCCCTACTCAAACATGCTGCTCTCGCTTATCTTGCCTTCTTTTCTCTAACAAAATCCATTCATCAGCAACAGAAACAAGAAGAAGATTAGTTTGACTGACAACAAGAAAACACACTTTTGCTTAATTTCACCAGTAGATACCAGATCATGAGTTCAGTTTTTACTTTAATTCAATCTGTTGTAAATTGTAAATACATTCAGAAGCATATATACAAGTTAATTAGCCCATATCATCAATCTTTGAATTTATGATGATTCTTTACTTTCTGACTAAGTTTACTGAAATTAGTCCTCATAATCTGTAACATGAAGATTAATTTATTTAGAAGATAAATATTCAAAGACTTTAAAGGTTTTTTTGTTTTGTTTTTCAATATCAACTCTGTACGATTCTGCTGATCAGTCGATTAAGTAATCTGAGAGTGAGCTAGTATATAATTTATCTTCAACAATGATTAATCTGAGAAAAATAAAACCTGGCCATAATTTTAAAATTAAATTCAAGTAGATTTTTTGTTTGTAAAAAAGGGTATTACGAGACAAAATGCATCAATGACATTTATGCATCATATGTTTGGGTCTCCATTCATGGGATGTTCAACCAATACTTATCGAAGCTGCTCTTTTGTAACTTTTAGATTGAAGGTATTTATAGAGATATGGGAACGAGTTTTCAAACATAACTATGTTGAGACTGTCAGACCTATAAGATTATTGTACAAACTTAAATTGCAAATAATTTTACTTATTACTACTATTCAACTGTTCCTTAGATGTTAAGAGATCATTTCCTTGGGTTGTTCACTACACAAAATTTTGGGTCCTTGAAATTATAGGTAAAACAACATAGTTCAAATTTAAATCCTTAAAATAATTTGGCCTCTATTGAACTGAATTACACATTAATGTATTAGTATAATATTTACTGCAAGAAAAAAAAAAAACAGAAAACAAAAGAAAACTAGAGCAACTTTTTTATTTTTCCTGATAGGCAGAAAAACCTCTTTTATTGATCAAGAAGTAGTACACAATACACAAAATGAAAACTTGTTTGATTACTTGAATTCAGGTTCTCTCCTAACTAAACTAAAATAACCTTTGAGTGTGGTTGGTTTGACATTTGGACATCCAAACTGAGGTTTGACCTTCATTAGAAGTTGTACCTATATGTTTGACAAATATTTTTTTTTGATTGAGTTGAATGTGATTCTCATCCAAACTGAGATTGAGTCCAAATCTATTCTCTTGTTTTTTCATTGAAAAACATAGAAAATTCCAAACATAAATCAAGTTACATTAAACATATTTTTAACTAAATTTAAGTTAAATCAAACTCCACTTTTTAACTCTAAAAAAAATTCATTTTTTAAACTGTAATCCAAACACACTTACTCTTCTTCTGTTGTTCTATGTTACTAAAGACACTCTCTAAGCCTTTTTTTATCATCTAACAATATACAAAAGGAAAGTGAATTTCTGCACATATAAAGTGAGTCTCTGCATGTACAAACGAGATTCCACACCTGTAAAAAGAAACTAACTTGTACAACTAGCAACTAGCCATTAAAACATAATTGGTGTGCCAATCGTACTCAATATATACTGATATTGTCAAGTTTTCAATTTTAAAATCAAAACTAATTCAAATTTCTCTCTTTAATTTGATTCAAATTAATTAGGTCATCGAATCAACCAAACCCATCGCCTTAAAAAAATAGTTATAAAAGTATATTATTGGTATAATACAACTCAGAAGTAAATTCATTATTTGTGACTTTATATATGACCTGGCTTTTTATAATTAATTTTCCTTAAAATGAGCTGCACAAGTTCATATGGAGTCGTTAGAAAATGATTCGTTGGTTACAATCATCATTATGTTGTTCCTTGTTCGTCTTAATCACATAACCCTTTTTGTACTTGTTGTGATGCCTTTGAAAATAAAGAGAAAGACCATCCAATTCTTGTAAATAAATATTTAAAAAATCGGGGGATAAAAATAAGTTCCCCTGTAAATGTAATCATATATATGAGTCCCGATTGTCTACATTAAGAATTAACTGTAAGTAGTTTTAACGATTAAAAATAGAAATCGTAAGTGCAAATGTGCAATGTCGATCCACATCCTCGCATATGTACATTTTGTTAAAGTTAGGCAACTTTTTCCCCTTAAAAATTTAATTGAAAAGTACTTATAGTATAATTAATAGTACTATCATTCAATTATAGATACATATATAATTGTTATTTTTTATAATAATTACAGTCTATGTTCCAAATGATAGTACTATCTCATTAAAAAAATGATACGATAGTACTATCATTCAATTATAGATAAATGCCGATAAAAAAATAATCCAATTATAGATACACATATAACTTAATCACACTATGAAGACCTTTACTATCAAAATCAAACTCTTTTGGTAACATTGCATGATCACCAAAAAAGAAAAAAATACATAACCTAAACTTGCTTATTTTGCTTGGAGTTGCGAAAAGGACTGGAGTTTATACATTAGCCAATCAAATCAAAACTAGAATGAATAATAATGAAAAATCCACACACACAGTTACACTAATTTCTCTTCAGGGATGCTTTGTAGGACAGGACTCCAGCACTTTCGGTGGTTCCCTTTGGCTCTGGACAAATATTTTTTCTTCCACAACAGATTCAATCGTTGTTCCCCTGAAGACACAAACATAGTTGACTTGACACCACCATTCATCACTTCCACCAGCTGCTTTAACTCGCTCTTTCTCACCACAATCTTCATCCTCACAACCCCTCCAACTTCCTCTGTGCATGAACCTACTCCATTTCCCTTTCCCTTTGGAACAATATTGCTTTCCTTTGCTAATCTATTCTTCTTTTGCTTCTGACCTTTCAACAACTCATACCCTCTCCTCAATGAAGCACCCTTTAACTCCATTCTTCTAAATTACAATTTTGTGTGTGAATATAAGCTATCTATGTATATGAATGAATTATGGAAGTTGAAGCTGCCTTGAGCCAACCTTGTATATGCGTATATATAGAGATGATGGATGAATCTAAAATGATAAATTTATTGGTCTCGTTATCTGGCATTCCTTGCTGTATTAAATTTAATTATTAAACATAGTCAATGGATAAAATATAGAGGGAGATGCCATTATGATAATAACTCTAGGGACTATCATACTGAAATAATAAATATAGAAATCAAATTCTCCAACCGCTCACATGGTCTGTATTCAAGTTTGCAGCACTTTTATTTGTTTGTTGTGCCAATTATAATGAAAATGGCACGTTTGCATGGAGTGGAGTTTTTTCATGTTAAGTAAGCGTGTTATCTTATCTGCAAACTATACAAGGGAGAAGAAGCAGGTTAGATTCTCGGTGGAGATGGGCACAGAAAATTGTTTCAAGTTAAAACTGTTCACACTATCTTAATATAAACAATTGCGAATCATAGTTGGCACTGGCAGTAATGGTGGAGGTTAGTGTTAGAGATGCCCGGAGAATTTAGACCCAAATTTCTCCCACAACATAGATTATATAATTAGATAGGGCTTATAGAGTCTCATATAAAATTTGTTTTTGTTTTTGTTTTAGAGCATAAGTATTTTTTTTTACCAGATATAAATTTGCTTAAGACCATTTTGAGTCACAAAATTTTCTGTCGCAATTGCATATCCAATGTTCTAACTTGAGATTAGAACCACTGATTTGGGCGTGACCGAAATCGTCTCTAATTACGTCGCTAACAGATTTTGCGACGGAATTGTTCGCGAAAAACTGTTAGCGACGGAATTAGAGACGGATTTTGGGTAACCTAATTTGGAAAATTAGTGACAAAGAACACCATGGTGGTCTCTAATTCGGTCGCTAACTCCATCGCTAACATTTTTTGTGACGAAAAATTCCGTCGCAAAATCTATTAGCGACAGAATTAGAGACGAATTGGTCACGCCCAAATCAGGCGTGTTTGACTACACCATTTCTGTAAATTATTTTCAAACAGCCCCAAATTAGTAAATAATTTGTAAAAAAATACCATTTTAGTGCTTTTGCCTATAAAATTCATCTAATAATTGAGCCGTGTTTACTTTTAATTTTTATTTTTATGCAGAGTTGTGTTTACTTTACTTTAGCAAATTTCTACTTTATAATTCTCTTGAATCTTTCCTCTGTTTGTGGTTTGGTATGACGGTTTTTTTTAAGGGTAAATAGTCATTTTTGTCCCATAGAATCCTAATAGATTCGTTCTCGAAAGATAGAAATTCAAATTTTTGTCCGTGAAAGTTAAAAAAGTACGACAAATTCATCCATCCGTTAACTTTCGTATGTTACTGTTAATGAAAAAACCTATGCGGTATATTCAGGGACAAAATTGTCAACGCTCTACATATTAAGGGACAAAATTGTCAGGGTTCTACCCAAAATATAATTTAATCTTAATTTTCTCCTTTTTTAATCATTGCAATCATAAAATTACAATAAACATTTTTAAAAAAGGAAAATAAACATAAATTAAAATAAACATAATAATAAGTATAATATTGATTAATAAACATAATATATCTGTTGCTTTAAAAATTCTATTATGACAACATTAGGTAGTGACAAAATCAAAAAATCAATTTGAGTCTTATTTTTTTTATAAGGATTAATTTAATTATTGTGAATTTTAATTTGTTTGAATTTCATATGTTGGGCAAGTTACTATCTCATATTTTTGCTTTGAAATTTCTAATGTGATAATAGCTTATCCAAAATATCATACTCAAACAAAAATACACAGTCATTAACTTAATCCTTAAAAAAATGAGATCCAACTTGATTTTGTCATTACTTAATGTTGCTAAATAGAAATTTCAGAGCAACAAATAAATTATGTTTATTAATCAATATTATGTTTATTACGATGTTTGTTTTAACTTATATTTGTTTTCCTAATTTTAAGTATTTATTATAATTTTATGTTTGCAATGATTAAAAAAGGGACAAGATGAAGATTAAATTATATTTTGGATAGAACGTGGACAAATTCGTTCCTGAATGCGTAGAGCGTTGACAAATTCGTCCCTGAATGTGTCACATGGACTTTTTCAATTAACATTAATAGACGAAAGTTAACAGATGAATGAATTTGTCGCAATTTTTTCACTTTCAGGGACAAAAATTTGAATTTTCATCTTTCGGAAACGAATTTAAGTATTTTACACATTAAAGAACGAAAATGATTATTTTCTCTTTTTTTTATTTGTTTTCATTTTATATAGTTTGTGAAGAAGAAAATATACATCTCTTGTAGCTGTAATTAATCGTATTTATTGGCTCGCCCTGTTTGACAAAATTTAGTTGAATGCTGTATACTTTCTAGATTTTTCTCTCCGCAGCCTCACTTCGTACAGGCCTACAGGGTAGAGAACAGAGATGGCTAATAATTTTTGTTGAATGTGGTCCATGGAATTGAATTTTAAGGCGAAGTTGTATATGTATATTAATTTTTTTATATTGATATACATATATATATATATATATATAAATATACATATATTAATGTTATAATATGGTTGATGTCAACATCAGATTTTGCTGAGAATAATTCCAAAAGGCTTACGGCTTTATTTTAGCATGATTCGTCTCTAGTGAACCTCACAAGATATTCTTTAATGGTTACGGCCATGTGGATATGTAAATACTTTAAGTGTGAGAAAAGGACAACATTTTCTAAGAACGGAACCCTCATCACATAAATTGGGTGTAACGGTTGTCTAAAGCTTCACTTTTTTAATATATTTTTATTAATATTCAATTTGGTAAAATTTTTATAAGAAATGAAACTTGTCTAGTTTAATAAGCTTTACACAAAATTCATTCACATAAATAATATATATTTTTTTTAAAAAAGCATTCGTATATAATGTCTTATTAAAAATTAATCTCCTTATTTATTAGATGAGAAAAAAATATTTTTTGTATTTTGAAAATATTAAATCCAAATATTTTTTATTTAATACTATATTTATAAAGGATTAGAAGAATTAATAAAAAGATATAACGTTACTTTATACAATATATGTCAAATAGTATTTTGTCAACATTCTTTCTTTGTATTTATGGCCTTTATAAGATTATCTCATAGCAATTTTCACGTTCTCACCATTTTATTGTATTAAAAAATATAATTATAAATTGTTATAAAAAGTTTTGTAAAACATTCCCTATACGTGAAGCAAAGTGTAAAAACAAATGGTTATTAGTTGGTGACATGAGTCACAACTCAAAACAAAGTCACCGTCATCTCCTGCTAAAGTGACTACTATAGATGAGGACGATGGTTAGCGTGGGTAAGTGGAGAAAGAACTAACATAATTGACGTGGGTACCCAGTTCCAGTATGACATTAGTATATAGTATGTTAAAGTATGTTAAATAGAGAAATGTTAACGATATTTTTTTAATACAATTTTTTGTTATTGATTTAAATTTGTTGAAAATCATCAATTTTGATGAAATTTGTGTTTAGATGTGAGATCCAATAAATTTTAGTCAATGATAAATAAAGTGTTAGAAAGAGTAGCATATGTTAAATATTTAGAAATAGAGTTTTGGAAGTTGATTAAGAATCTTATCAGACTCAAATAATTAAAATTGTGTTTCCACGTGGTCTCTATTAGAAAAATAGATAAAAACATTGAAAAGAAAAAACAAATTAATAGAATCTTAGCTTGAAATTAGAGGTGTGTATAATTCATCGTGGATTGCATGTTTTGGTGCCAAACGCCAATCAACCTAACCAATTTTATCAAAACAAGCTAGGCAGATGAACAAGGGTCGTTCTGATCTGTCGTGCTGGAATATCTTTCTGGCATTTATTTTCATGCGGCAAAATGACGAAATTGACAGCTCCATAGTTCTCGGAGTCTTGCGGGACATTAACAACGTTAAGCAAATGTTTTCTTTATAACTGGAATTGGCAAATATGTCAATGTACGATCGACATATACTACGTACTGCATGCTCTTCATATTTAGTTATATATGCAAATTATTTTCAAAAACATACACCATTATCCAAGGGTAACAAGGTCTTTGGTTGTGTACATTAATCTTCTTAGAGCATCTCCAACGCAGGTTTCTTAGTGGATTTCTTAGTTTAAGAAACCGGTTCTTACGAGTTCTTCAGTATTGGAGCAACCTGACGTGGCGATACTCATTTCTTCACGACACGATCCGTTCCTAACATAAGGAACTGTTTCTTCCTATTTAAAAACAATTTTTTTGACATCAAAATCGTTATTTCAGTTATTCTTAACACAATAACACAGTACACATTAACATTAATGTGATTCAACAAATTTAGGAAGAAGATGAACAATAAATCCACAGAAATCAGAAATCAAATTAAAGCGTATCGGCGACGATTGTAACATTCCAAAATTTTTAAACTACCATTAAATATTAAAGCAAGTCTTAGGCAAAAATTGATGCTCTATATTTGAAGCATTAAGATGAAATATCAATAAGAGATATTATGGAAATGTTTGAAGAGAAAGGACCATATTGCCCTTTCCGTAAATTTGAAATGACAGAAATGTCCTTGAGGTCAAAATGACGAAAATGCCCCTGGATATTTTCAAAATTACAAAACTGCCCTTAGATATTTTAGAAAGATATTTTAGAACGAAAATTTACCTAAATGCCCTTGAATATTTTGGAAAGGACAAGAACACCCTTAGATATTTTGAATAGATATTTTTATGATGGAAATAAAGAATACTCTTAGAAAACAGACTATCGGAATAGTTTGTGACAGAAAACCATATGTGGAATAAGGCTTTCTTAAGCATCCAAGGGTATAAAAAGAAGAAAACTTCTGTTCCCATCCCTAAGTGTATAGAGTATGTGTATATGTCAAGTTATATGGAGGTTGTTTGAATTGCGTGTAATCGAGTAAGTCTGAATTTAACCCGAAAACCTATTTTAGTAAAAACATCATTCTAGATTGGTTAACCGTTGGATCTTCTTCAAATTTTAAAGCAAGCTTCCTAACTCACATATTTAACTTTTGACTGTTGGGATTGTCCAAATAATGTTTGAAACGTGAGAAATTAATTTTTCACTAAGACAGAAAATTCTAGAAAAAGGGCTGCTCGCTCAGGCGAGTAGAACAGGCAATTTTTGGTCGCCTGGGCGACTTGAGGCGGTGCTGAGAACACTATTTAAGCACCCAAGGCACGAAAATGGAGGAATCAATCCTCTCAAAGCTTCTCCAAAGCTTCCCCAACCTCCTCCATCACCCTTCCACTTTCAAAGAACAAAATCCTAGCGTTTTGAAGCCTCATGTGGGATCTAGGAGCTTTTAGGAGGAATTTTGTCAAGCTTTTAGGAGAAGAAACAAGGTACGTATGGGAAGTTTATGATAAATATGGTTTAAGTATGCTAGGATTATTCAAATTGCTTTAGAATTAAACTTTGTTTATTAGGTGTATGATTAATTGCCTTAAAGAACTAAGGTTGGTTTAATGAATTGATTAATTGAAGAAATAATTTGAATCTAGTTTAATAAAAGCTTAGTAGTATGAATGATTAAAATTTAGCTTAATAGATAATTGGTTAATTGACTTGAATATCTAAGGAAGTAATGGATTTGAATGATAATTAAAGGAATATTTTCACTAAAGTTTATGTGTTGTTTATTGTGCTATAAATTCTTGAGTTTACTTATTAAACGTTATATAAAAAGTATGATGGAATCATGTTTATGATGTT
>PYAF01004164.1:750748-767920 GCA_007407185.1 Glycine tomentella | reverse complement strand
GCCGCAGAAGCTGGAAAAGAGATGTTGTGGTTAAAGCGTTACCTTCAAGAATTTGGAATCAAGCAAAAGGAGTACAAGGTACATTGTGACAGTCAGAGTGCTCTAGATTTGAGCAAGAACTCAATGTATCATTCCCGTACAAAACATATTGATATTCGCTATCATTGGATACGCGAAGTAATGGATCGACAACTGTTGAAACTAGTAAAGATCCATACAAAGAAGAATCCTGCAGACATGATGACGAAGGTGGTGACTCGAGAGAAGCTAGAGTTATGCAGAGACATAACTGGAATGTTTTCTTCAGATACGGCTGGAGGGGGAGAATTGATGACTTCCAGCTAGTGTCCAGCCGCCATTGAAGACCAGCAGCCCCTGGAGCCATCATTGATGACCAGCCAGCCACCATTGATGACTTCCAGCTATGCACCACCTACCATGCAGCCATCCTTGACAATTGTTTTCCCCATTCACACCATAATGCATTCTATAAATAGAGGTGCAAACCTCAGTTGTAAATCATCACTTAGACACACAGAAACACCAAGAGTGAATTCATCCAAGTAGTGAGAATTCTTAGTGAGTGTTGTGTCAGTGGTCTGAGTTTGAGAGTTTTTGTTTTGAGTTTGTAAATCTCTGTAATTCTATTCTTGTGAGTAATAGAAGCTATTTTTCTCTCAAATTCGTGTGTACCAACACCCAATTGATCCGTTGGCCTTAATATATATTCGAATTCATTGAATTTTTTTTTCCTTTCAAAATTCAACTTTTTAAGTTCATTGACCGAGAAGATATAATCAGGAGACTTCTTCGTTAAGTATTTTATATATAGTAAAACATTATTCTCTTTAAGTTAAAAAAATATTTTTATGATATGTGACTATAAAAATGATTAAAATAATAAAAATAATATGATAGTACATTTGATGTAATTTTTTTAATGTTAAAATAATATAGTTCCTTCTCAAATAATTTTTAAACGTTAAAATAACGAGATATTAAAATATTACATACGTACACTGCTTGCTACTTTTTTTAAAAGTTCCGATCGAACTCAATATCATATTTCGGTGAATCAGTGAATGACATGGTCAGTGAAATCTCTTTTGCTAATTCCACTGATTACTTAATAAGAGAAGATATATAAATTACTATATGTTCGTGTGTCTATGATTTTGATCAAATTTTATGTAATTGGGTAAATTAAAATATTAAGCAACATGTCATGTACGTGAATATGTATTGATGGAGACTATTGATATGTGATGGTTTGACCATACAAATAAATTTCCCTAGGAACTTAAATCTCTTCATCGATCGGAAAGGTTACCAGTTAAGTATGAAGCTTGCAGACCCTACGTGTCTTAGGTTAAGGGTGAATTTTGAAGTTGAATATTGCATGAGAACAACATTTTTGTCACAAGTTTGCAGTCTATTTCCCGCGTTTAATGAGGGTTAAGTTGTGACTTGTGACTCACTGCATATTGTAGGCACTACAAGAGGAACTCAACTCAGCCAACCAAACTGAGAATCAGCCTCACAATCTCATTATCAACAACATGAATATCCTTATTAAGGATAAACGTAAGGATATAAGAAGTGGAAAAGGATAATTTCCAAAAATTAGAAAGGAAAAAAGAGAGAGAAAATAAAACATATCTCTGAAATACAAAATTTGCTTATTTACAAATCTTCTTCTCTCCCGTTGGTCATGTAATTGGTAATTCATTAATTACCATCAAGTATCCAACTTATTTACAACATATAATCACTGTTCGAGAAACAAATAGCCACAAATAGTCAGCCTAGGCCTCCTCCTCTTCATCAACAATCCAAGTGTTATTGGTACAAAATATTTTTGTAAAACTTGTAAAAGTTTTTAGCATGTGTGATAACATAAAAGTATTTTTCTTAAAAAAATGATAAATGACAATAATACTTACCGGAGAACATGTTGAATTAAAAAACATTTAATATGTTAAAATTTTAAAATATCAATTGATAATACAATAAACTTTAATTAGTCTTTTACATAAAGATCCATTGGAATATTAACACATTTCTAGATTTAAAAAAAATGGACATATATACATATTTTGTGTGTATCTCTCTCCTCAATCCTATCATTTATTACAATTTAAATTTAAATTTTATCCCTTTTATTTCTTTCTCTCTTAATTATATATTTTGTTGTACAAATATCGTTTTTCTAAATATATATTGACATCAATAGCTCTGTTGTAGCATGTTTCAGTGGTCCTTCCAGCTTATGCCAGTTTCTAAAAGAATTTTTCAATCTTTTTCTATGAACTGACCTACATTAACAAATTCATTTTACCTATTTCTAAATTTGGTAATGTTAGGTGACCTTAAATATCTAAAAATCTTATTCTTCTCGTTGGTCATGTGATTGGTAATTTATTAAGTATCCAATTTATAACATATATATAATCACTGTTTGAGAAAACATATAGCCACAAATAGTTAGCCCTCCTCGGATCTTCATCAACAATCCAAGTTTACCTTGCAATACTTTTGCCAAAACGATCTTAATTACACAGATCGAAGGTGGATATAGATGTTTTTTTTTTCTTCTTAAATTGTTAATAAGATTTTTTTCTACAAATCTAAAATTAGTTAATAATTATCCAATAACCTTACCTTGTTTACAATATTAAGCAGTCTCTAACTATTCTTTAATTGATCAAGACCATTTTTTACAACTCAAATTCTTTTAAAAATTCAACACTTGTATGTTTTCGTTTATTTTTATCTCTTGCATATTATTCACGTAGACGATCCCAAATTGCTTATGTTATTCTAAGAGTTATAATTTCCATGAAAATGGCTATTGAAATACCAACAAATAGACATGTTTTTACTTATGCTTTCCTGTTTTTTCTTATATTTAGGCTATGGTATTATTGTGATAGCAATGGAACTTTACAATCTTCTTCCTCAGTTATCAAGAACCTAATGCCTTTATAAGTAATTTTCCATTCTCACTTTTCAAAAGTTATAGGTTTCTCTTTGAAACTTGCGAAAGATTTGTTATAGATTTCATGTCATAGATCCTGTAACAATTGACAACTCTTAATACCAATTGATGACTTTTTTTAACAAACAATTAATTGAGAACAACATAGGCAAAAGGATAGGGAAAAAATAGTTAAAGAATAAAATTTCTCTTGTTTAATTAAAGTGAAGAAAGATGCAAAATGAAGCAATGGAATTCAATATTTATTTATGTTTTTTTTTGTGTAAATATTTATTCATGATTTAACCTTTACGTTTATAATACTTGAAAAAACAAGTAGTTAGATAAGACAACAGGAATCTTGATCTACCAACACAAACAAACTAATAAGATCTTAAATTATAGTAGTAACAATTTATTGACTAAAATATTCATTCAACTAACTAAAATAATAAAGATAAACAGATCACATTCTGCCATTTTAAAGTACAAATTTAACACAAATCCTACAAAACAGTAACAATAAGCGCTATTTAGACCAACTACACAGAAACGCTGAATAATATATCTATATAAATATTTTCTTTTTTCTTTTTTCTCATTACCTGCTTAAATATCTTTTCAGTTTCCTATCCATATTTATCCTAGAAGAATTTTTCCTTTTTTTTTTTGTCCAAGTAAGAGAATTGGATTGGGTCAGTTGAGTTCGTCTTGTTGTTTGGGCCATTTTCCAGTCGGGCCCACAATCTCCAGAATGACTCACACCACAATTAAACCTCGGAAATTGACATCTAACTAGTGACAAAAGTATTATCCATTCTGACATCCAATACAAATAAGAGAATGTGAATATAGACATCCCAATCATCAAGGAAAAAAATAACTATTGTTATTGAAAAAATGTTTAAATATGTTTTATGTTCTTATAATATACTGATTTTTGGTTTTGGTTCTTATAAAATTATTATTATTTTTAAATAATTCTTGCAATTTTTTTTTTGTTATAATCTTTATTATTTTATTTTAATCCTTTTAATATGTGTAGATTATTTGTTTTTAATACCTATCAAATATTTTTCAAAGAATAATTTAAAGTCAGCAAAATATTATAGGAACCTAAAATAAAAAACAAAAAATTATATAAGGACTAAAACAAGATAATAAGAATCAAAATCTAAAAAAATATATCAATCATTTTAAAAAATATAATTTTATAAAGACCAAAACTAAAATATTATTAAAAACATAAAATTTGTTTAAGCCTTCAAAGAAAAGAGTAAAAAAAGTTACTATGGAGACAAAAAGAATTTTCAGTGAGATCATAAATCAATAGCCGAACCTAGATACTTCAACCGCTACTCAAGTATTCCCAATTCACCCCTTTCAGCCAAAAAAAACAAAAGCATTTGCTTCTTTGTTAAAGTGGCAAAAACCTAGTAAGTTGTTCTGTTATTCACCCAGAGTCACTACTTTTGAGACTAGATAGAGAATTCTTTACTTTTAATTCTTGCATGAGGCTTATATATGCACAGTTAATTAAAAGTTTAAAATAGTATTGAAATTTTTACGGAATTAATCATTTTTATTATTATTATAATACTTTTTTTTTAATTTGTTGTGCCTTAGCATTGTGCTATGTAAGGATTCCACAAATTTATGCTATAAATGTAGAACGATACCGAGTCAAAATGTAATCTCTTTATATATGTTCTTTTCCCAGTGTATATTCTTAATTGGAGTTTAATATATACACTGTACGTAAAGAGAGTTAATCAAAAGAATTGAAAAAGAAAAAGATGGAAAAAAAAAGAAGAGAAAACTAAAGTTTGCGGGATATTTCTCTTTTTGTTTACATGTTGAATAATCCTACATTTTGCTTTCTCTTTTTTGAGAAAGAAAGGGACCCGAAATACCCGATTGTTTTCTTCAACATATAATTAATTGCAAATCATTCACTCGTAGAACTAAAATGAGAAAGTTTAATTGCAAATCATTCATTATATATATATATATATATATATATATATATCAATATTTCGAGGAATTAATCCTTGATTTTCGATTTAGGAATAACTAGATTAAAAAAAAAGTTTAAAATCGTTGCCCATTAACTAAAACTATATTCATTTTCAACTAATTAACATACCATAACCATCTCAATAATGATCGCAGATATCTAACCATTTCTTGTAGGAAACTGCAAAGGTCATTTCACGTTTTTGTCATCATTAGGTTAAGCTATTGACGCACCATAGATATATGATATTCCTCTCCTCTCTAAAGCATGCACATGTAGGTGATCGAAAATTCAATTAAGAAATTAAAAATTCTAACTCGAACTGCTTATATATTTATTTATGCAGGATATTGGATAACTTAGTGAACTACTAAGTTCAATAATAAAGTTAGCATCGTTCACGCAAATGATCACTCAAGTGCCCCACTCGATCGTTGTTCATTAGCTTCTAATTAAACTGTTCACTCAATCCATGGACTGTGGTGACATGAAATTCTCTTCAAATCCAAGTGAAAATAAAATGATAAGAAAGTAAAAAAAAAAAAAAGAAAAAAAAGAAGAGAGAACTGAAATATTTATAATTTGGAGGGTCTTTACTCTCTAGGATGATTCTCCTATATTTGTTTCCCACTATCTTATTTTTTCTCTCCTAACTAGCTAAATTCAATTCTACTGTATTTTTACTTTTGATTCATGTAACTAAACTTCAATACTCAACAGCTTTTCCATATCTAACATGTTTAATTTCTTGCCGGGGCCGAAAGTGCAAATGTAACATTTCTCATAGCCAAATATTTAACGACCGTTAAAATATTTCCAAAGTATATGTATGTTGGGTGTGCAAATTATTAAGTCAAGAGAAATGTACAACCTTGAACTATTTTTTTTTAATGGCTATATTAGTCACCCTTTTTTTTTTTTACTTGTTCCTGATTTTCAACTACCAACTACTATAAAGAGACATAATACAAGAATCAGCATGAAGAAATAGCGGTTAACTAAACTAAAAAAGAAAATAGAGTAGTATGTAATAAAGTAAGAGATAGAAAGAGATGTCACGCCATCTATGTTGAAAATGGAGGCCAAACGTGACGTTCACATGAAGTGAAAGGTGCATGCTGCGATTGTTATTTGCTCAATGCTCCCCACATCGCAATATAATTGCCTTTATACAATGCCAACACAATATGGTAAATCCAATAACCCATGAACTTTCGTTAAGGCCCTCACAAAATACTTTCAGCAACTTGGAAGCTACGTCTCTTGGTCCTTTTGCTTTGCTTGTTTGCATTGTTGTTAATATCTTAAAAGCACATTTGGAATCTTCTTTTCTCTCTCTTGGTCACACTCTCACTCCACTCACTTAATTACTACAAATTGGGTACAAGACACAACCAACCGAACCATAGTAGCAACAATAGTGTGCATATAAACTTGTTCCATTTATTTCAGCAAGCGTACCACCTAAGTTCAACTCTTGCAAAAAGCTAGTGAAGTGAGAAAATTGAATAATTGATCCGTTTAGGGATGGAGGGATTAGGAGGACTGAGCCACCTTTTTGTGACAATGTTTGTGACGGGGTTTGGTGGTGTCATAGTTCTTCCGGCAATCACCGACGTTACCATGGCAGCACTTTGCCCTGGTCAAGATCAGTGTTCCCTTGCCATTTACCTCTCTGGCTTCCAACAAGCTGTGAGTATATATATATATATATCATCATACCAATCTTTTTTTTTTTTTTCTCTCTTTAATTATTTCCTCCATTTCAATTTTCATTTTCTGGGTACACCATGCTCCTCTCAAACAAATTAAAACTGTATAGTTCTAAATGGTATTTTCTTTCATATATATTTGTATACCATAGGCCACGAAGATACTTTCACGTTGCTCATTCTGAATTTCTTTCAGTACTCTTTCGCAACACACATGCTTCCATGCATTAACAGTAACAGAGGGGGGGAAATTAACTGAGACTCCATGACAATTTCATAATTCATCAATTTCATGTGGAACTCGGAGATGAAATTTTGGGTTTCGAACTATATAGTATATATTTATTTTCTCAATTGCGGCGGGCGGTTGAAATATTCACGTAGCGGTAGAATTCAGCTGGTGCTAACTTTCAGGAATCGCTACCATTGTTGTATATATGGTAGCATATTCTTGTTTCTTTTTTCATGTTCACACTTCACAATTATAACAGAAGACCATGGTTAAAGACATTTATTAAAAAAAGTACCATTTGTTTTACTCCTGTCAAGATTCACTTACTTCTTTTTTCAATCTCATTTTGTTTTTTTTTTTTTATCATATTATTTACTAACTATCTTACTTTTTTCTCTACTTTTTTTTCCTTCCCATCTCTCTCCTTTTCATTTCATTTTGGGATGGATATTTATCAAGACTCCATTTAAACAATTCTGTACAATATTTTAAAACTATATATTCATAATACTACAAAATAAGATATGCGAGATTTTATAAATAAAAACTAGTGTTGAGATAGAAAAAACGACAAGTTATATTATTTTTATAACATATTTTTGTAATACTACTTTTTCTATAATTCTGTTGTACAAAAATAATTTCTCAAGAAAAACTATCATCTTCCAAAAATATTGTATTTATCCGCCTATAGGCAAGGCTTTCTTTTGGGGGGAGATTTTCTCAGTCGTATAGAAAAAATATGTTCATATAATATTCTTTTACAATAAAATATACGACGACAAAGAAAGAGAGAAAGAAGTGAACAATAAAATGGTTGATACAATAAAAAGACAAAAAAAAAAAAGCTATTATACAAATAAAATGACTCAATTAAACTGTAACTACCTATTCTTAGCATCTACCTAGATAGACTTGGCTGTTAGGCATAATATTTTGGGTTGTGAAAAATTGAGAAAGAAGGGATGTTACTCCATATTTTATATGACGTATTTCAAGTTTCGGTACGTAATCTATGAAATCCTACTAATTAAGTCAACCCCAACATTAGTATAAACAAATTGACGTGATATATATCGTTATATTCAATTTTTTTTTTTGTCCATAAATCAGAAAGTTACAAGTTTTTAATTAGGTTGAACTTGAAAGTCACTTCATCCTATAAAAGCCAAATTAAGTTATACAAGCGAAATTCGTCTTTTTATACATAAACATACTTTGTACTTTCACTTTTTAGCTGTGCTGTATGCACACATCCATACTTCTTATTAAACTCTTCTGGATGCTCAGTTTATATAATTCACATTTTGTTGCACAAGAAAACAATATCGGTTCAACCAGTAGTACAACATTTCACTCTTATATTTGATAATTTTTTTGTAGTTTGTATATGATAATGTTTTTTTTTTTTTTTACACTCGCGTGTAAAGTGTGAAATGGGTTAATGAAAGAAGTAAAAAAGAGAAAACAAAAATGAGAAGTACAATAAAAGGAAGAAAAAAATGTAAGAAAAACTCAGTGTAAAAAAAGTTCTTCTTACACAATTATACACCCACCCAACCACAAATGATTTTAAGGAACTAAAAGAAAGTAATTATATTGAAGTGCATAAATCATGTTATCCAAAAAAAATTTCGTTTGTCTTATAATTTCGACAGTAATTTTTTTTTATATAAAAAATTAATCAATGTCCCAAAAATATTAATTAGTGAGAGTCTTTTTATTAAACCAATAGCACGGACTTTTATTGTAACCCCTTTTGGAGACCATGACCATTCTTTACCTTTGTCTTTCTCTTCAACTTCACTCATGCCAAGCCAAGCCTAGTTTCTGCTTTACTTTTACAGTTTGGATCAAATTTTGGTTTCATTACATGTGCATCAGTGCATGCACTATTCCACTTTAGTGGTGGAAGCCCAAGTCAAAAAGGTAATTGTCACCCATGAAATTAAGAAAAAGAATCAACATGGAACGGATCGTGAAATGAGCACTAACTGACTGTAATTGATGTTGTAGATGGCTGGAGTGGGGTCAGTGGTGATGACACCATTAATAGGAAACTTGTCCGACCGATATGGCAGAAAAGCGTTGCTCACACTTCCTCTCACTGTCTCTGTCATTCCTCAAGGTCTGTTTCTATTATTCTATCCACTATTTAATATTTTTAGTTTTCTCAAATACTATTTAAGAAAATTTTAATTATAGTAGTCTCTTAATAACCTTTAAAAGGCTTACTATTAATATTCTTGTTGGACTTAAGTAAAAGTCTAGAGTACAATTCAAAAGATTGGTGGAAAAATAAGAAATATTATCGTATCAGATAATTTATTCTATTAAATGTGAGATTTTTAATATTATTATTCTCTTTACTCTATGGACATTGATAAGTGATAATTCTTTTTTCTTAACGGTAAGCTGACTACTTTGGATTGGATTTGGTCACACCATGACTCAATCTAATTAAATTTGAACGGGTTGATTTGAATTAATTTTTTAAGAATAAAATAAAATTCAACCCAAATTAATCCATTTGTGAAATTGTGATCTAACTCAAAACTCAATGAGTTTGATTGGTTTAGTTTGGATATAATTCAAATACAAAAATTATATAATCAAAACTGCTTGGGTAACAGGTGATCCACGCCCACTTACACTCCTAGGTTTTACTCATCTATCAGTATTTGATTTGCACTTAATCCAACCTATAAATAATCTTTTATTTGACCGACTCAATAAAAATACTAATTATTAGGACTTGAACACAAGAGAAGAGTCCAACTCAAAAGATTAACCTATGGGTGAGAGAACTTCAATGCTTAACTATCAGATAGATCAAGTAATTTATTTTATTAGATCTGAGACTCCAAACATATTCTTGTTTTTTTACGGTTTTTTTCCAAAAAAAAAAAAAATCGTAATAATGCAATATTGATGAATTCTTGGGCGTGCTCCCTTGGTGGGAAGCCAAATCATTTACATTACTATACCAGTGTTACGGAACAATAACACGAAAAAGCCCTTACCCCATTTCCGACACAAAAGCAATGCCAACCTTTCATTCCATTTCATTTGTTTGTAACACTGCATAAATATCAATATACACTTTTCTTCCTTTTTAACTAATTCATATTCATTAAAGTTAGTTAATTAATTATTAATATTAAATTTATTAATAATTTATATTATGTTCTTAAAATTACTTTTAAAATTATTAAGACTCACATTTCACTTTTTTCACTTAATTACTTTCTATCTAATTAATTAGTGGGTGGTAGTTATCTCCAATCCTCATAAGAGAAAAAAATAAATTGATTTTACTAATTTATAGTATTCATTATTTATTGACTAGGTATTAAAATTATAAATTAAGGATATTTTGGTTTAAAAAACGTAATTAAATTCATTTTTATTTTTCACTTCTAAACATTACATTTTAAACTGGGTTTGACTTTAAAGCATGCTACTGAATAAAAATCATTACCTATCCTTAAAAAAAAAGGGACACTTTAAAACAAAAACATGATAACTACCGAGTTTGAATCCAACCTGCTCGAGCAAAATTGTTTCGTGTAAAAGATATATGTGATTCTTAAAAATAAAATAAAAAAGAAGCAAAAGCGTACTATGTGGTGATAGGCTAAATATTGATTTTATGAATTAATGTGAAATATTTGCAGTGATATTGGCATATAGCAGGGATACCCAATTCTTCTACGCGTACTATGTGGTGAAAACTCTGGCTGCCATGGCAGGCGAAGGGTCCTTCCACTGCCTGGCTCTTGCATACGTGGTACTTCTCATTACCAAGTGAATTCAATAATCATAACTAAGATATTAATACTAGCCATATATGGCATGCAAATTACTATAACATGTTATGATGTTTTGATTAGGCAGACAAGGTTCCAGATGGGAAACGAACATCAGCATTCGGAATACTTGCTGGTGTTGGATCAGCATCATTCGTTGGTGGAACATTAGCTGCTCGTTTCCTATCCACTGCTTTAACATTTCAGGTTCCATTCTCCTCTCTATTATATTATGGTTCCTAGTTACCTCCATCATTGTAACTAACTATAAAAACTTGTTAGTTCTTACAAGTTGGTCTAATTGCTCAGGTTGCTTCAGTCTTGTCAATGGTTGCATTGGTGTACATGAGAATTTTCCTTAAGGATAGTGTGCCTGGTGGTGCCATGAGACAGCCATTATTGAAAGAGGTCGAGGAACCATGTGATGAGGATGATTCATCACCAAGGGCAACAGGAACATTTAAGAAACTTCCCTCGCTGGGGGATTTGATTTGTTTGCTCAAGTGTAGGTACGTATGGCATTGCATTAATTGGTATTATATATGGATTGGACAGGGTACGTGAATTATTATAAATTTTCTAACACTGTCTTCAATTCTCATGAATCAAAAAATTAAAATCTCTTTGAGGCCACCTTCCTAGTACCAACGTATTTGAAATTTGATAGAGGTGTTGATCTTACAATTTTGCAGTCCCACATTCTCCCAAGCAGCAATTGTTTCGTTCTTCAATAGTCTTGCAGATGGTGGCTTGATGGCTGTATTGCTGGTAAAGTACTGCTTTCTGTATACTCTTGTTTTCTTAACAGATACTGCTTATCGTGAGATATTGTGATTTTACTTGAGCTTATGGATAGAATCAAACTTAAATGTGTTTCTTTTAAGTAATTTTAGTATTGTTCTACAGTAAGAATTAAAGTTTTACTTCAATAATTTGGGTAAGGTTTGCTTTAAAGGTCTAGAAGTGAAACTTCAATTTTGATTAAAGACATTAAAACACCCAAGTTTTGTTGCATAATGAAGGATCTAACTATTGCACAAAGTAATTAATTACATTTCGTACTACATGTAGTATTATTTGAAGGCACGTTTTCAATTCAACAAGAACCAGTTTGCTGATTTGTTAATGATTACTGGGATTGGAGCCACTCTTGCACAAGTAAGCCTTGAGTCCTAGCATAGCTAACTGTGTGTTATTTTACAATAACTTGTTCTTTAATCAATTGAATATTCAGTTTGCCAAAATTCCATTGGAAAAGCTACTTGTTCTGATTGCCATGTGGTTGGTTTTGTGTACTTGCAGCTATTTTTCATGCCCATTTTAGTGCCTATGATAGGTGAGGAGAAGCTGCTCTCCACAGGGCTCTTAATTAGCAGCATAAATGTAAATTCAAGTCTCTCTTCCCAAGATTTATATAATAATACTTATCCCTAACAGTGTATTACAAATGAGCACTGAAACTAATAATGACGCTTCACAATATGATGCTATGCAGGTTTTTGCCTACAGCATAGCATGGACAGCATGGGTAATTTTCTTCTAACACACTGTAATTTTCTTAACACTTTTAGAAATTAACAAGCCTTTAAGAATGTTGAAAACCATGCAGGTTCCTTATGCTCTAGCAGGTTGCTCTGTGTTTGCAGTTTTTGTGCGCCCAAGTGTAAGTTTCTTATTTGTATCTGTTGCACCCTCTACGGAATTATTGTTGTTTAATTACTTTGAAATGCTACTCTGATATCTCACAACGTGGCTGGCACAGTTATGCAGCATTGCATCAAAACAAGTTGGACCTACTGAACAGGTATCCCTAATGAAAAAAGGCCTTGCATTTCCTACATTTAACACATTTGCTTAAGCGTGTTCTCAGAGAGTTCACTGAAAACTCAAAACAATAATTCTGTTGTTGAAAGTACATTGGTAGTCTTGAGTGACAACTTCGTTAAACTTCAAACTTATATATGTACAGAATTTATCTCTTCGTTTTGCTTTCAGACTAACTGGTCAGTCTTTGATTTAGGGAATGGTTCAAGGATGTCTTTCAGCAATTAGTTCCTTCGCCAACATCATTGCTCCATTAATCTTCAGTCCACTGACAGGTATAACTATTAATTAAGAGCAAAATCTAACGGAATATATAGTACTCACTACTGAATTGGGGGAAAAAGAAACTAATAAGCTTCTACATCCATCGAATGCAGCCTTGTTCCTGTCAGAAGAAGCACCGTTTTATTTTCCTGGCTTCAGTCTAATGTGCCTTGGGCTAGCACTGGTAAGGTTGTCTTTCCACCTCAACATTCATCATTTAATGTTGGTGCGGACAGCAACAATAGCATTAACTTACATGCATTAACAAGATATGGGTTTATAATCATTGATGTAATTTCTCTTGGCTGACTGAATATTTCATCATTTGTTAACTCGTTGTCACTCAGTTAACACATCACATGTTGTATTTCAGATGGTAGCATTTTTTCAGAGTCTAATGATTCGTGCTGTTCCTCCTATTGCGGGTGGCAAAATTAGCAGTAACCGCTGCACGGATACCTTGGTCTGAGGAGGAGACTAGAGTGTTCCAGGCAATAAACATAATCTCTTTAAGTTTCATTTTGCCTTAGCAAAATTGTGGTTCATTGCATATCAGACGATAAATTAGAAAGATAGCAAAAGGAATCGCACTGTAAGTGTAGATTCTAGGGTCGACATATATGCTTTGGCACTTGGAGATATAGAACACCAAATAGCAAAATACAGAAAATAGCACGTGAAGTTGGTTCTGAAAAATAATAATCAGGTGAACCAACCGCAGAAGCACAGATTTCTTTGCAATTATGAAGAGGAAATGGGCATATGTTTATGAATCATTGGGTCTCACCAGTTACATATTAGCCATTCAAACATTCCAACATTAGCCATTGTATGTAAATACACCCTTAGGCCTTAGCCCTGTGCTGCTTACATTTCTAGCTAGTATATTTTTCCCAAGTTTCTTTGGGTAGTCATTGGTCAAGGACTTTGTGATTTTTATATTTTATGTAATGGATGGTTGAGTTTTGAAGTATATGAATTTGAACCCTGTAATGCAACAACGATTGATTTTACTATTTAAGTTTGCATGCATGCGCCTAAAATGACTTCATAAAGCAAGACCGTGATAGGTTGTCCATGAAGGTAAGGATATATGGCCCAAGCCACGAACATTTCTATCTCAATTTTGCTTAAATTATCATGCAAAGAAAAGTGGCGTTCACCATTGGCCTGTGTCCATTTTCCATTGTATCACAGCGTTCACCTATTTAAAAGGTCAGGGACGTCTAAAGGACTAAAAAGGATTAATACAAACTACCAAGCATCAACCTTTTAAGTATAGCTTATTTCATCCTTAGACATCTTTCAAGAAAGTTTATTCTTATGCAAGTTGCAAGCATAAGCTCAAGCAAGTGCGTGACAGCTATTTGAAGTGAAAAACAAAAAATCAACTAGTAAATTTTCCTGAAATGAGTTGGCATCCTTTCTTTTCCCTCCTCTCCTGCAGCTAAGCCTAAGATCACACTAGAGACCTAATTATGGTTAGGTACTTAGAAATCCTGTTCCACAATTGCATTGTCACCACTACCATCAACAATTCTATGGGAAATCTCATCAAGGAAATAAAAAAAAAACTAGGGTGGAGGACAAATAATAATGGCTGAATTGTCAGACATGAGACATTCTAGTGAGCAATGGCGTAAATTCGAAGGAAAAAAAAAAAAAGAACCTAGCAATTTCACAGAATGTAGAGAAACAAAGGAAATATTTATGTAATGTCTTGTACATTATGACATTGATGATCATACAAATGAGTTCAAAGCTATATATAAACATGTTACTATACAAGTCTCTGACAAATTTCACTATAAAGCATGAAAACAAAGAATATACAAGACATCTAAACTGAACTTCCACATGATTAGGCAGAGAGTATATGCTCCATATGCATGCAATTCACTTATGCAATGGGGAATATGTCATCATCGTCGTTATCATCCATATACCTGAACTTAAGATCATCCCATCCTTCTCCTTTATAATTAAAACTTGAATTCAAATAGCAATTTGTCTCCTGAAACAGGTTCAAGTGATCCACGAGCTTATGATATGCATTGCATCCACAACACTGACATCAATGACAAAAAAAAATGGTCAGAGTCTAGTTTTAAAGTTGTACATTCATGTATATTACATAACTATGCATGTTAAAAAAATATCATATACACATGTTAATTAAGCCAATAAAATTATGTATCAAAATATTAAAATATATTTAAAGTTATAACATTACTCATTTTTTTAGTATTAAACAAACAAGTCTAACATAGAATAAATAAAAGGCAATCTTTCCAAAATCAGAGTGCACCAATTAGTCTGACAGGTTCAACCGTGAAAAAGACATTGGCCAGTTTGATCAAAACGTATTAACACTGAAAAATTCTTGAAGCTGGCTGTGCAGGATAACTTGTCTTTTCAAGTTTTCGCGATATGTGGCAAGCCATCTACCACTAGTCTAGCAGCACACATGTTGTTAATACATGCTTTATTTTTATATATAAGATAAAGTTTCATTTAATTTACACGCATACCAGTTTAACCACAGGTGATTCATTAAACCATGAATTGGTTTGGTTTTGCAGTGTACTACTGCTTTAAGATTGGTTCCCAAATTCAGCCCAAGAAAACTATTGAGACATGTGATATGGCGGAGGTTAAGATTAACAAAAACAAAAAAAAGTTACCTGCACAAAAACAGTGCCATCAGTATAAGCATGGGGATTAATAGCCCTTGTAGTTCGCTGGCCACAGATGGTACAAGTAAAAGCCACCAGCATCCTTCTCCTAGGGGATTTTGTGAAGAGAGACCATGGGAAAGTGGAGATGTTCCCCGTCCCGGGTTCGCCGTCCCTACCAACTGCAGGAACAGAGGGGCCTTCCATCCCTGAACCCGTGGTCCATCCTCTGCCCATCGCAGCACTCAGCACCAGCCCCATCGCAGCATCCTGACCCCACAAATTCTAATCAGAATTACTTAACTTTCATGACCAAAAAACCAAAACTTTTTCCTCTATTACATCTGATGCAAGACAATTGACACTTTTAGGTACCGATGCATTGAATTTCAGAATTTGGGAAAGGAATAACACAATTGAATATGTTCATGATAACAATTGTTTTTCAACCATTTAACGATAAGTAATTGACTCTTTGAAATTTCAGCTATACTAGGGATGAAAAGGCATCGAAGCATAAATTTGGAAAAGGAATAACACAATTGAATTTTTTTTTCTTTTAGACCAAAAAAAAAAAAAAAAAAACTAGAAAACAAGAACAAATTTATTGTGTCCAACACAAGGAATGCAAATGACCCTTTTGAATTTGGGATAAGTCAGTTGCAGAAATAAATTGAAGTTGAAATTTTGGGAAAGGAAAACGACGTACTTTGGAAAGAGGGGAAAGGGAGAGGCAGCGATCACTGAGAATTGGAAGATTGTTCTGATTGGAGTCTGAATCGCTCGCATCATCACCTGAAAAAAGAAAATCACAAAATTGAAGAAAACTGATACAGAAAAGAAAAGGGAAACTGAATAGAATACACACGCTTGGAGGAGGGTAAACGAAATTGGAGAGTCTTGGGAGGAGAAAGGGAAGTTGTTCTTGAAGGGAAAATAGAAAAAGGAGAAGAAGAAGATGGAAGAGCTGCAGAAGAAGATGTGGCCAACGTTTCCATCATCAATCAAATTGTCTTCTCTTCTCAGACCCAACAATCAATCCCATTTCCTCAGCTCTTTATTTTATTTTATAATAAAAAATACCATAAAATATCGTAACAATAACACCACAAAATATATAAAATAATAAAATATCAGATCAGGCGACGAGGTGGAGTCACAATTCTTTTTTAGTCAATTAGATTTACTTTTTCTTTTCTATACCACTCGTATTTTTTCATTAATAATATGAATTTAATTACAATGTACTTTTAATCACATATTGTCATATTAATAACTTTGTTAATTTTTAGAATAATCAAATTTTAAAATATTTTAGATTTTTATTAATTAATATTATAAAAGTATTTCATTAATAGTGTATAAAAACTAATATTTGAAAATATTTTAATCAAACACCTCCACATACTCGATGTAGATTTTTTTTTTAAGATTTTGCACATTCATCAGCATTCTTAATTTATTGTGCATAGATATATAAAAGTATATAAAAGGCATGAAGAGTTTAATTTTTATGAGTCAATGTAAAAATTCTTTATATTATCGATTAATTAGAATTTTTATATTTTTAAAATTAATTATTATAAAATTTAAAAAACTTTTCTTAAATGTTATTATAATTCAATGACAATGTAAAAAATATTCACATGATGAGTACATTTA